>AYLM01001574.1:0-15675 GCA_001625345.1 Cairneyella variabilis | reverse complement strand
ACAATAGGCATTCGATCAATTGAGTTTTTACCCTTTTGCCCGCGCCTTCACAGGAGTTGGCGGAGTACCTATGCTTCTTTAACTCAAAATCGCGGTCCATAATATAAAGGTTGCTTCTCTTAGTGTCTTAAAACATCGCCCAAACTATAGTCTTTATATTCTTATTTATGCCATAGGTTTGGACCATTCGTGGTTCCTATTTTTAATCGGGAGTCCTAAACACTCACTCGTCTTTCTTACCCCGCCCCCTCTCAATAGAACACTCATTACTCTAAGCCACTATTCCCTACTCCTCTGCATTCTAATGCCTTCTTGCCCAGCACTAATTATATCTTTTCTTCGCGTGTTTAACTGTGAGGTCCGGCCGGCGCTTATACCTCTAATTTGTGATACTATATGCCTTAAGAATATTCTTAATGATGGTCTTACCGCATTTGAGGTTGCAAGCTTTAATGACTTCTTTGTAAATCGATTTAAGGTGTCGGCGTACCTAATGTAAGATATGTCGTTTGTTAAGAGGTGTATATAACTTCTTCCGGGGCTCTTTAAGTAAGGTCTTCCCCTCGTCTCGCAAATAGTCGAGGGATATAGTGCATCGAATCGTCTCGCGGTCTAGTTTTAGGTCCTTAGCGATTTCTATGGGTGTACCACCCTAACGTGCTTCCCCTACAATAACTCCGCGCTAATATGGACTGATATGCTGCCCATAAGGTCGATTCCCAGAGATCTCCTTAAAAGGAGTGCGTAGAGTGGATAACATTGGGCTATTAAGGAGAGTTCAATTAGGGAGACGCGATTTTTCGCGATTTTATGGCTTTTCGCTTAATACAGTTGTCGGTGATTGTATATCATGCCTTCTCGGTATACTGATGATTTCCCTCCACCACATCTCTGGTTCTCTTGCCATCAAGAACTTCTTCTCATCTTCGCTGATTGACTCGGGGTCTTGGCAATACTTGTCCCGCAGTCGCTTGAACTTCTCATTCTCTGCACATCCATGATTTCCCCGAGATGCCATTCGTCGAGCATTGAGATATGCTGCATCAAGTCCTAGCGACTTAGATCTCAGTAGCCTGACCGACCAGTCTTGAAATTCCGAAATGCGATACTCAAACCTGTCCGGGTCATACACAGGCTTGATTGAACGCCGGCAATTTGGTTCAGGGCAGATAAACTTCGGACGGTAAGACGACATGCATGCTCGGTAGTAGAGACCCCTTCGGCCGTCGGGTTGGAGGTCAGATTCAGGAGTATGCGTTGGTGGAAAGTAGCCCTTGAGCAAATGAGGCCGAGTGTTTTCTGAAATCTGAAGGACTAAGCAATGAACTACGGGAGCTGGATATCATACTGGCCTCAGAATTAGGATACGGACAGCACTCACGGGAACATCCCTTGAGAGCAACATCCCCCACCCTGCACCCAATCAGCAGAGCTTTATCCCTTCTGTTTTGGGTTGGCGACTATAAGCGAGAGAAAAGGGGGAGAACGCACCTTTTGCAAGACATTGCAGACAGTAGACCATTGAATGTGATGTATGTAGAAATTTTGGGATTGAAAATGCCAGACGGAGCCAGAATTTATTTCAGAGGTGAGTCATTCTCATTGGACGTTGCTCATACGAGATCACGTGAGCCTCTCACATTTTGAGTGTGGCTGTGTTGGAGCCAGGGCGCTTACGCCTGAAGTCCTGATTATGAGCTGAAAACAACTCTGCGCGTTGTCACTGATGGTGCTTGATCCGAAATGCCGTCCGTTATCTACCTGACGATGCTTGAACTCGGTGTATCAATGAAGACCGCCCGAGAAGTACTGCAGCATCATGTTCACTCGGTTTTTTCACCGCATATCGATCGGAAGACCCAATACCAACTCTACCGGCGGGACGATCATATTCCCCAACGCAAGGGGGCAAGGAAACGCCGCCGTGCGTTGACATGTCAAACTACCAGACCGCAGCTTCAGAGTCCTCTACTGTCTCTCCCAAGGGAAGTGCGGGATCTCATCTGGAAAGAGGCCGCTAGAGGCACAACCACGATCCATCTGTGGATGGACGATCAGTGGATGGAGAACCGACGCTTCCACGGTACAGCATGTCGGTCTCAAGGATCGAATTGCCAGCTTCGGTGCCTAGAATGGACTTCTAGGAACAGTGCATCATGGCCAAAAATTGGGATGATGGGTATGCTCTTGAGTTGTCATCAAATGTGAGCCTCAAGACTGCGCTTTCTTATGCTGTCCTAATTTTCAAAAGCTACTCTGAGGCCATTGATTTCGTGTATGCTGGTCACAAGTTTGACGCCAGGGAAGTCAAAGTGGTGATTAATCTCCCCCAGCTTTTGCTCCCACGCCGTCTTGCTCTCATCCATTCTTTTGGACTAGCCTGGATCATATATCTTCCACCAATTCCTCCTAAAGCCGGGACTCACAAATTAGAAAACTTGGATTCGTATTACAGGTCAACGTGGTTCAAAATTTGGAATATGTTCTCTCAAATGGAAGGACTTGAACACTTGAGAGTAGACCTATGCTTGGAAGGGCGTGCTGTGGCATCACCAGTTTGGACCTTACAACACATGGAAGTTGTAAAGAGTGTGAAAAAGCCAAAGACCATACGTCTCATTGTGCCTAGGGCCATGGTAGCATGGATGGTAGGTAATGTAGGGTCTGGCAATTGCCAAGTGGTCAACGTTGAAGACGAGGATTACAAAGAATGAGTGACTTTGGAATCAACTAACCCACTACCTCTAATTCAAATCTCATCCACCGTCCCTGTTCTAGACGTTCGGTCAAGATTTAGCTCCGAATGTTGGTTTCAATCTCTCCAGCCATGGGCGTTCAGCCAAGGGACGCTTAGCATCGGGGTGTCCAAAAAGATGCGGGCTCTCCGACCCGAGCAAGAAGTTCTTTGACAACCCCAAACAATTCTCTAGACTAGGCAGTTAGTTAGGTTTCAACTGCGTCATGACTGCCAAAATCATATCTGGACGAGCCTTCCAACGACCTGGACACAGATTCCTTAGATCGTACTCCCTTCAAGCTTCTCCAGCAACACCACAACTCAATCTTCCAATTGACTTCGGCAAAACTCCTTTACTACATCATGATCAATCGACATATTCATCAAGACCTGAGCTCCTAAAGGACGTCCCCACGAAACGGACGAATCTCTACCAAGCAGTGAACGACGGTCTCCGAGCGGCACTCCAGTCCTCCAACAAAGTTCTATGCTTTGGGGAAGATGTAGTATTTGGAGGCGTTTTCCGCTGCACAAGTGGTTTGCAAGATGAATTTGGGTCAGACCGAGCATTTAATACCTCTCTCACGGAACAAGGCATCGTCGGTGCAGCAACTGAATTAGCTTCAGAGGGTATGAAACCAGTCGTTAAAATTCAATTTGCAGACTACGTCTTTCCGGCATTCGATCAAATTGTGAATGAAGCATCAAAGTTTAGATACCAAGAAGGGTCGACGGGTGGGAATTGCGGAGGAATGGTTATCAGAATGCCATCAGGTGGAGTTGGGCACGGTGCATTGTGAGCTGATCATAAGGGTTTTCGACTCGTGGCTAACAGTTTTCACAGATACCACACTCAGTCCCCAGAATCCCTGTTCTGCCACGTCCCTGGTTTTCGGATTGTCGTCCCTCGCTCTCCTACACAAGCAAAGGACCTCCTTATATCATCAATTCTGGAATGCGACGATCCAGCGATATTCATGGAACCGAAGATACTTTATCGAGCAGCAGTGGAAGAAGTCCCAATCGAATCATACACTCTTCCGATTGGGAAAGCGGAAGTCCTCAAGGTGGGCAGAGATTTGACGATCATATCTTACGGGAAGCCGCTATACACTTGCCAAGCAGCCATTGAAGCAGCAGAAAAAGAATTCAAGGGTGTCGGCATCGAGCTCATTGACCTGCGAACGATATATCCGTGAGATTGGGAGACTATTTTGGAAAGTGTACAGAAAACTTGGGAGAGAGGGGGGGATTGTAGTGCATGAGAGCATGGTGAATTTTGGAGTGGGTGCCGAGATCGCTGCAACTATCCAGGCACAGGCATTTCTTCGTTTGAAGGCACCTGTAAAGCGCCTCGGTGGCTGAACCAATCACACTAGATTGAATTAGGAGCGATTCATTTTCCCAGACGCGATGAATAAGTGAAGCACTCAAAAGAGCGGACATCTTGCTCATTGTCTCTAGGAGTTTTCGATGCCATTGAAGAAGCCTTAGAATACTGATGCCCTTTATAAAAGTATTCAACTTTATTTCAAATTATGGATCATGAACTATTCTGGGATCTGGTGAGAAAATCGTGTCAAGTAGAGACATTGAAGTGCTTGATTATCTAGATTTTGATGTGAAGTGGAAAGTTTCTCTGAGAGTATAGATTGAGCAAGTATTCTGGTCTACAGACCTCCGATACCCCTTCATATTGTGTCAGATCGTACTCGTTCGGATACTTCCGAAGTAACCTTCTCAGTTCTGCTCTTTGCTCTTCCTGCTCTTCTGACAATTCTTACATATCGAAAATCGCTCTAAGAGCAGGCCTTTTCTCCCTCTGCAGCTTCAAACTCCCTCAAAATTGCCTTGCTGATCTCCGATCTGGTCCTGCTTTCCATGTCATCATTCCACAACTCTTTATTCTCCAACCACTTCCTTAATCTTGTCAGCGGATTCGCAAAAGTCTTTCAGCTCTCTCATTCACTCCTGCTCTGGTAGGCAACATTATCGTTACTCGTACTGTGATGAGAGATCCGGTAGCTCATCATCTCCAAGAGGACTGGCTTGCCGCCATCTGAGATCGCTCTACGTCTCGATTCTTTCATTGCTTCATATACAGCGAAAATATCTGTCCCATCAACTCGAAGTGTGTCAATACCATATCCGGCACCTCGACTTGCGATGCCATCACCCTTATACTGGTCTGAAGTAGAAGTAGAGATCGCAAAGACCGTTGTTCCTGCACACGAATATGACTAGACAGCCTTTCGCAGCTGCAATATTCAGTGCAGATAAAAATCTCCTTCACTTGCTGCTCCTTCACAGAAGTAACATTAAACCAAACGAGGAGCAGAAGTTGGATTCTCTTCGGCTTGAAGCTTCATTGCAAGTGCAGCTCCCGTGGCATGAGGAAGTTGCGTGCCGAGTGTGGATGCAATCACATGCTAAATTTGAGGCATCAGCGGATATGAAAGATATGGGTGCGGGACGGAAACGTACAGCGCCAACAACATCCTTTCCACTGTAGTGACATGCATATTGTGCCCCTTTCCCGGATCATTGCGGTTTGATACAAGTTGACTCATGAAATCTTTGAGAGTGAAGCCTCGCTGCTGGAAAACACCAGTCTCTCGATATTGACAACACACGATATCATCTAGCTCTAATGCCGCAGCTGATCCAACCATGATACCTTCCTCACCGGCTGAGACCTATATTGGGTCAGCCAGTGAGCCATCAAATAAGAGATTCGTACATATAAAAGCTCAATCGGCCTTATCGTTGAGCTTCAGAAATTATTGTGTCTAGTATGTTTACTCAATGAAGTCGGTATTGGTGCTGGACAGGCTCGGAAAGATTTCAAACCAGTCAAATTGTTTATGTACCAAGTGAGAGCCTGCTCATCTGTCACTTCAGGATCAAGGCGGCTGGTATCTTGAACAAAGCCTTCCGTGTTCATGACACGGTAGCTCGGGATGATCTGCAAATCTGGCGGGTGAATGAACTCCATGGATGTGCTGACATCGCTGCCAAGGGCGCCTGGAAATTTGACCCTTTCATGGCTGCTAGCTGAGGGGTAAGCGTGGTTGAAGTCACACAGAGGGAAGGGATGTCGAGGATATACTCAAGTGATTGACGAATAACTGCTACTGTACTACTCCATCGTATTCGTCTGTTTGGTCTTGTCCTTTTGCTGCAATACGACCGACAACTGAGGGCCTTAAGGAACGCAACGATGCCACCATTCTGCCAACTAGTACCCAGCGTAGGAGATTGTTGCTCGGAAGTCCGAATATAAAGTAATTCAGGTCGCCAAAACTATGAAACTGAACTTCAATCAGACAGAGGCACAGCGGATATCAGCAGTTGGTGCGGCATGCTGATCCAGACCCTGCCGGACTTACCGATATCCGAGCTCCGGCTGAAAATGGAAATGCGATAGAAGCCGCATTACAAACACTAAACAGAGTCCAATAGGACAAGGCAGTGGATGTGGTAGCTCCTTTGATTGTTGCGCATATTGTTGAGATCTTGGGTATTGGGAAAAGCGGGACAGTGCCAGCGTTTGATTCAAGTGGTGAAGTGGTTCAGAGGGATCAGGCTGTGTTGAGCTGGAGTGCAGATCATAGATTGTTAGATGGAGCAACAGTGGCGAGGTGTGCTGAGGCTGTTGCTGGGCACTTGGAGGATGTCGAAAAATTGGGTTTGATACTAAAGTAGCTGAGCAAGTATGGTAAGAAGTCAAGATGCCTTTCCCACCAAGCAGTAGGAACCTCGTTACTTAAATAAGTGTAATTTCCTCATATTTCCAGCCAACACCGTTTACCATTTCATTGTCACCATCATCTGGCCACAGGTGCGCGACGCCCAACCGTTCGAATTCCATTGGGGCTCCTGTTGGCTTTAGAAATAGAGCGAACACTCTTTTCGAGCCACCGAACTGGTAGCGGACACGCGCGTCACACTGCCACCAGGCAACCAAGAAAAGAAACCAGTCCTCTTTTAAACTCAGATAGTCGCGCTGAAAATTATGGCCAATGTCGAGTTGATGAAAGAGCTGCGTCTGGCGGACTTCAGCAGACTCCGTGTATTCATGGAGTCGGTAGAACGCGGCCGAGTTCTGGTCATCAATTTTCAGGAAAGAGGCTCTGGGGCGGAGCCAGCCTGATAGACGGAGATTTGCAGAGACAATTTGAGCACCGTATAGAAATCCGGGGTCTGTGCTCGGTCTAAAGACTTCAATGGTGTGATGCATGTATGTAGCCAGCATGGTGAGATTAACAGCTTCCGTCATACCCATTGGCCATTCGACTCGTCCTTTGACAGACGCCCAGCTCCATGTGGGAGCACGGTAAGGCACGCATCGCTCGGTGTTTTCGGAGTAGTCTGTTTCCCAGATCAAACCAGGTATGATGTCTTGGAGGAAAAGGCCCGCGACGTACTTGTCTCTTAAATGGTTGCTAAAGACCGATGCCAAGGCGCCTAAAGCTGGAAAGATATCGTTGGCAAAGCTCAGTTTGCGCGACGAATAATTTGAGACAAGGCTATACCAGCGATTGTACCACACTCGGCCGTTGTCGGTACGGTTTCGCTCATCTGCGCCCATAAACATGGCCGCAGCCTCCGTGGGGTGTATCATGAATCGCTTGCTCCAGAGCCAGTCCCAATTTGCCCACTCAATGGCCGAGGTCATATTATCGGCTTCGGGCACAGGATCCATAATACCCTCTCCCACAGTATCGGCCACACACTCCCAGAACATCTGTTGGGCGGTGAAGTGAATCGTGCGTGGAGCGAGAAACGACTCCTGAATGACCCATCCACGAGTACGGAGCACGCTTCCCAACCCTTATACGCTGCTCTCGAAGGTCTCCTGGGGCGGACACACTATTAAATCGCAGCTCATAGGACGTTCCTTGCTCTTAAATGGAAGGATAACTTCGTAGCTAGATTTCCTTGGCTTGAGAATTCCGTCGTCAGCATGTCGGCTAGTGGTCGCGGAAATATTGATAAGGCCGTGGCGGTAGACCTCCGCCATCCTTCCGGACTCTTTTTCCCAGTCTTCCTTTGAATTCTGTATAATGCACAGAGAGTCTACCCATAAGTGTCGAATCCTCAGTTCCCGAGCAATGATGACGGCATCCCTAAACGTCTTGGGCATGGATTCGAGTGGTATGGCTCGGCAGCGAGCCTCCAAGGTCTCCGTCGCGGTCGTTAAAGGAGACGAGCCGCCCCAGCAATAACTCAAAGTTGCCCAGGAGTTCTCTGGGATTCCGGTATTGGGATCTCTGATCTCGGTGTGGATCTCAAGGAATGGTTCACCGTCTGCGCGGCCCACGTTGACTGTCCTTGTAGGCATGAATGAGGACGCTGCGTGGTCTTGGCTCCATGTAGGGTAATACATTAAGCTCATATATATTGGAGCCTTGTTCATGAAGTCGCACATCGCATGCCGCTCGAAAGGGCCTCCTTCGGATATACATTGGCATAGCCAAGCACGAGCGATATCAAAGCACTCGGTCGATGAAGGGTTCTTACAAACGGGTCGCCTACCAACGAGCTTGCATTCGGGGTTTCCGTAGTCACTTACATGTTGATTAGGCTCTCAATAAACCCGGGTAAAAAGGATGCTACTTACGGAAAGCCTGTACGTATCTCTTCGGCGCTCCGAGCCACGCATAGAGAGAAAGAAATGCAATTCCTGGTGAATTGGTGCACAGCAGGCTCCCTATCGCCGATCCACACCATTAGTTCTTTGTTTGAGTTGTTTTCAGCCGGTCGGGTGGAGCGCATGCCAGCCAGCATTCCAAGACCTCCTTCTCAGCAAAATCTGCCAATCTCTTTTCCTCGAATTCCTTCGAGAAGGTATCAAAAACAAGTGAGCAGAATGAGCAGCCATCCTGAGCTGAGGCCCTAAGCAAATCAAAGTTTCTATGTAACCTAATCCGTGTCGTTTTGTATCTATCTGTGGGGAAGATGTTGTCGATGTCAAGGTCCTGACAAACCTGGCATATATTTGCCATGGTGGTGATAGAGGTCTCGATGCTCAGGCTGCCAGCCAGAGACTCGACGCCAGATTAAGTGGTGACGAGCAGATAAACGTATGCGTCCGGAACAGCGTCACAGAAATGCGAAAAAATATCCTGCTTGGTAAGGTTAGCGATGGGGCTATCCCTGAGGGTGCCTCCCTAGTGCCTTCCACCAATGTTGTGTATGAAGCTCTGGTGGCTCGAAGCGCAACAGGACAGCCTTCGAATACAATTCAAAGAGACCAGGCATTTGGAGGCGATTTTGGAGGGCCTCGCAACGAAAAGAAAGCGTTTCGAGCCAGAGGTGAAGTCGAAGGCAGCCACCAAGTTACCCGGACCTATTGGATCCATCCAGCTTCACTTCCTCATCGACCTTCAATCCCCGATAATTCCTCTTTCTCTCACAAGGTTCAGACATATCATACTCAAGAAAGACTTGTCCAGAAAAGCCAATAATCCAATTCGCAGGAGTCTTGGCATGCTTTTGTCTCGTCAATCTTCCAGCCTTGTCATTGGTTGTCCAGAAGGAGCGCAACGCTAACCGGAATAAGATTAGGTTTGAGCTCGATTGCCTCGCCCCTTCTTCGAGCTTTCATCAGCCTTTGCTCGTCTGATGAATTCTCCCCATACGAAAGTCCCTGTCGCTCTTCTCGATAGAGTTTTAGATACCCTGCATTTGTTCCAGAGTTGACCGAGGGAGGTGGAAAATCAACAATTGACGGCAGTCCCCGAACCTCACCAAGGCGACGGACAGCGACTGCAATGGTCTACCAGGGCCCTTCTCGAGGTTGTAATTCATGTAAGCAGCGGCGGAAAAAGGTTCGTTCCCGGCCCCTGTCTTCTGATCCCTGGCCGTCTTTCACAGCAATATGAAGGTTGGCTGACTTAGCACCCTATCCGTAGTGTGATGAAACTCGTCCGGTTTGTCCACTTTGGATTTCTAGTGAGGCTCGTGACTTGGTCTGTTGTCCAAACTGACATTTTGATAACCAGTCATGCATGAGATGCATCAAAGCGAACCGTCCATGTGGTGGATATGAAGAGGGCGCATTTCCAGCCTTTCGATTGTATGAAGCACAGGGCCCGAATCAGTCATTCATATCAACAGCACGAAAGTGCGGATTGCCAAAGCGTGTCCCCATCCCGGGCACCAACAACCTTCCGGAGGACGATATACCTCTGGAAATATCACAGGCAGAGAGCAATTCCCTTGCTCTGAGATCATTCTTCTATGATTACTGCTTTGTTTCGGCCAACCAAAACCTCTCTCAGGGACTTCTCTCTGGTCTGGAGACCCTAACCTATCGTCTAGGACCGACGTCCGATCTCACGAAGGCTTGCCAAGCCGTGTCGTTTGCAGGCCACGGCACGCCTTTGCGTAGGCCCCAACTCCTCCAGAAGGCTGAGACGTTCTATCAAGAGCTCCTCGGATCTTTCGCCAGGACCATGGAAAATCCGGCTTCGGCAAATGCTCCTGAATCAAAACTAGTTGCAATTTTGTTGGGACTTTATCAGGTATTAAATGCTGTCGTCTGCCATCAGTTAAAGAACTGACTTGACACAGATAACAATGGCCAGTGAGACTGATCATGGTTACCATGATGTTCACGCTAAGGGTCTCTCAGCTCTCATGAAAATTGGGGACTCGCCGCTGAATCTTTTGGGAGCGTCGCGATCTGGTCCAGGCGTGTTCTCTATCCCTGCTATGAGCGGCCAAGGTGAAAACTTAGACGACTTGTTACTTCATCTCGACTCCATTTGGACAAATTCAGGAGCAACTTCGGAACCGAAAGACTTAGACTCGCTAAGAAGCAAATGTATCGCTCTGGATCGACGGTTTGCCGAGTGGCAAGGTTCCCGAGTCACAGAATTCAACCCTACAACAATCGGAAACGTCAGTCAGAGCCACTCCGAATCAGAGATTGCAGTGGGCCATTGGCCAGGAAAGGTTGAAACTTACTTTGATCTCTATGTTGCTGGCGTCTGGAATATTTTCCGTGCAGCTCGACTCCTTCTCATTGCTCAGATCATAAAGCTTTCAAACACTCTTGGGAACAATGACAGCTTTGTTGACCATATCTATATTGCCAATGGCATATTGGAGGATATGATTTCCTCGATTCCGTATCACCTGGCCGATAACTTGCAAGTTTTTCTCGGCGAGCTGGCTACAAGCAAAGAAATAACCGATCCCGGGAGACAACTTGGCGGATTACTTCTCATGCATCCGCTTCACGTTGCTTCTAAGATGCCTTGGCTTCCCGAGGAGATGCGAGAGTACATGCAGAGATGTCTCACGTGGATTGGGTCGAATATGGGTATCGGGCAGGCGACTCTATTGGCGAAGGTGAGAGAAGTTAGACTCTGGCATCCTCATGAACAGAAGACTGATATATTTTTGCATTTAGATCCCAGCGATTGACAGGAACTATTTGGAGAGTGGGATTATGATTATATGGGCAGGCTTTCTTGGCTAATAGACATCCAAGTTGAGCTTCTCTTGTTCATCTGCATACGGCTCCATCACTCTCGCATCACAACATCACAGCTTCCATATCTTCGTCAACTCACTACGTAGGCTACAAAACCGAGCCCGCAACCACAATTCATTCGGATGACAATCATAAAATCCGATAACACCGAGCAGAGCTCCGACTTCACTTCCGGCCATTTTGGGTTAGTGTTGCGCGCTCAAATTCCACGAGAGTCCATAATGTATAATCCAAGGGATCCCACCTCAACCCAGAGACGAATGTAATGATCTATATCTTTTCCCAAGATTATATCTAGGAGCATCTCCCACTGTCTGTCTTGCCCACCTCCTTCACGCCATTCGTTCCGGGCCCTCTACAAATCTACACCTTCAACACCAAGCACACAAACCGGCGTAGTGGGAGCTACCATCAACCGCAACTACACAATGGCATCCAACACTGCTGCCTGGATCATCGGTCCAAAGGCTCGACCTCTCGAAGTCAGACCCGCTCCCCTTGGAACTCCAGGAGAGAATCAGATCCTCATTAAAAACCACGCCATTGCCATCAACCCCATCGATGGCAAACTCCAAGACATGGCCATATACCCACTCAAATACCCGACAATTCTCGGCCAGGACGTCTCCGGTGAAGTCGTCGATGTCGGTCCTCATGTGACACGCTTCAAGAAAGGCGACCGTGTGATTGGCTGCGCAGCAGGCTTTGACACAAAACGAAACGAGGAGCAAGCCTTCCAAGCCTACACTATCTTGCAGACCAATATGACCAGCGAAATCCCTGACGAAGTCTCATTTGCAAGCGCTGTCGTGCTTCCACTAGGCTTAGCAACCGCAGCTGATGGCCTCTTCCAGGATGACTTCCTCGGACTGCAATTGCCGACGGAACCTGCTCAAAAGCCTGCTGGGAAGACTCTGCTCGTCTGGGGAGGCGCATCAAGCGTCGGTAGCAACGCGATCCAGCTCGCCGTCGCAGCTGGCTATGAAGTCATCACGACTGCGTCTCCAAAGAACTTTCAACACGTGAAGAAGTTGGGCGCAAGTCAGGCTTTCGATTACAGCAACCCTACCGTCGTTTCGGATCTCTTGACCGCCGTTAAGGGTAAGACTATCGCTGGTGCCTATGATGCCATCGGCCCCATGGCTTGGTCATCTTGTGTTGAATTCGTCCAAAAGGCGGAAGGGGCCAAGTTTGTGGCTACGGTGATACGCGGATTCCCGGACCCGTCGGCAGGAATAGGCATGAAGCAGGTGCATTCCCTCTCCATCAAAGACAACCATGTCGGCAAAGCTGTCTTGGAGGATTTCTTGCCTGGTGCGCTCAAGTCTGGGACATTTAGCCCGGCTCCTGAGCCTTTGATTGCTGGAAAGGGGCTGGAGAGTGTACAAGCGGCTGTGGACCTACAAATGAAAGGAACTTCAGCACAGAAAGTGGTGGTGTTGCTTTGATCTCTATTTGGATGCGGACCTTTTTTTTTTTTGTTTGAGAACACAACAATCGACGAATCTTGTTAGGTGAGACGTAGTACACTAGAATGAATGTAGAGAATTTGCGAGTCTTGGTACCCGCTTGTGCGCCTTATAATCGTGATCTTTTTTAGCGAACTTGAACCCCTGCTTTCAGTAAGCTGACTTCTGCCTTTAGTCCTTTGACAAGCTTATAAGACTGCACTTCATGCTGATATTTTCAGAGCATGACGAGTTGCGTCATATTATACTTTTCGCACCACTGTCCAGTAGCCATGAAACTATCGTCATTCATGTTGATGTCTGCAATTGCATTCAGTGCACTCTCACTTGGACTCTCGGTGCCAATTCAAATCACTGGAACGGGCGATTTCGGTCTCAACCTTGATGACACAACGATTCGGGATAGTGATGATGCAGCGCCTTCAGGCCATTGTAAGCTCAGCCCAGCTGAAACTTCTCTTCCCCTCGTTACATACAACAAAATGATCAAGCACCGTATTCAATAAGTAAATTACAAGAAAGAGCTAACGTAAGTATACAGCTGGTTCTAAGAATCTTCTTAAAGGGACCAAGGCCTTATTCGGCAGATTCAATTATTAGAAAGGTTATGATTTTGAAGAAGGTAGGCCAGAATCTCTGTCCTCTTCCCGAGTCTCGAATTTCCAGTTTCAAAGTAGAGACCATGTTACAGCACAAATATAGGCTAATGGGAAAGTATAACGGCAGACAGCGATGAGCCAATCGAGAACCTTCTCGAGCGGGCTGTGGTCGATGAGTGCATTACATGCCCTTCTGTAGCTCCTTTCACACAATTCGAACCCGAAGTTGGTGAGGAGGGAATACATAATATCTCGCAGGATCCAAGGCTGATACGGAGAGGTATAGCAACAGAACATAATGCCGGCGATCCAGTTTCCACCACCCGGAATCTCCTTGAACGAGACAAGTGCTTGACATGCCCTGACCGAGTACGAGCCGAGAATGCTGTCCAGCAAAGTGAGTGTGCTTCATGCAACAGTGTCAAGACATGGTTGGTACTGGTATGTGTCTTTCTATCCTTTGGTTACATTTTTATCCTTCCAAGCTTGAAGACCCAGCTTGCCTAGCAGGAATTGCCCGACCTTCGGGAAAAAAAAAAAAAGAAAGAGAAGGCTAACAGGACCATTCAATGGCGGGGGACCTTCTTGAAGCCTACAGGGCGGGTGGTAGTAGCTGATTGTCAAAATGAATGGCTTTATTGGTTTCTTGAAGCAATGCTAAGGAATAAAAGCAGACTATTATCCGAGAGAATAGGTGCCGCAGCTCTGATAAGGTTGGGTTGGTACTTTCAAGGAAAAGGAAAGAGAACATGCACCTTTGAACGACGACGGCAATGGAACAACAACTGAACTTATTGCTCAACATAATTCATGAATCTCTGAGGATCATAAACTATACCCTAATTTCTGCAATATCTGCAAAGGCATCAAATCTTCCTGAAAGTGAAGACGCCACTACCCATGAATGATCAAGTGTAAATCTGCGTCCAGCTCACTTCAATCACCATTCCGCCGAGAACAGCGTAGATCATGTCCCAATCCAGGTAATCTTCAACCTCTATCAAATTTATGAATTCTGCTTGAGCAGGCGCCCACAGAGCAAATTCTCCCTCCGCGCTGTCAAGCAAGACCAGGCGTTTCAGAGTTTTTTGATGTTTGCTCATCTGCTACAATATCGAATACCATTGAATCAGTTTCTGGCCCATGACAAAGTCCGCTGAGGAATACCTTGGATAGATTGAAAAGTCTCAGTATGCTGTGGTGGTTCAATTGCTGGTTCTGTTGGTGGCTTGGGTGGATCGAGACGATGACGACCACATCTATTTGAGAAAGCTGCGTCCTATGGTTGCAGTCAGACAAGGTGCACTAGGTATAGTAATTGGTGACTTGCCAAGGCAAAGTAGACCGAATTATCAGCGTTTCTCAACTTCTGATAATCGGAGAGAGTAAAAAAGTCGTAGGGCCTATACGCATAATCCTCGACCTGAGACCCTACGCAGGCCGTCCCAATTCCCAATTGTTTCCATATACGTCAGCAAATGTAGTGCAACCCCCCGGGCGGGAGCGGGGGATCATATCCTCGCCCAGATATGGTACTCGTTGTCATTTCTTCCCGCACAGTTTATGCCCTAAATAGGATAATCCAGACATCGTGCGATTGCAGAGATGAAACCTTCCAGGTCCCTTATGGGTCGCTCACGCAGCAGTGTCGCCCATTTTGGACATCATGTCCTTGCACGTATACATCTCTCACGGTTCCGGGTTGACCAAATATTGGACCTTGCTCAATATCGTACTGGCCTGGAACAACTTTGAGTCTAGATCTTCGGATGCGATGAGCTTGAACATCCTGTCGAGGATTTCTGGGTCGTTGTTGCTGAGCCACCCTTAAAGGAAGTATCGTTTGCATTAATTGAGTCCTGAGCGAACATGATGAGGATGAGGAGATCATGAAATGCGTTGTGTGCATGCCTTCCCCTTGTGCGATCCCTTCTATTTTGGACGTGAAAATTCACGTACTGCCATTCATTAATCCAGACTTCCCACTGCAAGAGATACGGACTATCGTACTTATAGCTATTGGGGAGCTCGGGAGATTCGGGCTCGGGTTGGGGGTAAAGGATCTTGACGAACGGCTCGCGTAGACTGACAGGACTGCACGCGGACAAATGAGGACAGCGGCTTCAAATATTAGCAATGTTGACAGAAGAATCCAATACCATAGTGGCGCAATGTGCAAGAGAGTCCATCATGTTGGATTGGAACCAGAAATGACTTGAAAATTGGAGTTGTCAAAGATTATGAAATATATTTGTTGATATAGGCTAGATGGAACATGTAACTGCGGCCAGAGACCCGACATTCCTTGGCCCGAAATACTGACCTCGCAATTTTCGAACCTCGTGTACCTGGAGTCCTCGACTC
>AYLM01001572.1:0-25125 GCA_001625345.1 Cairneyella variabilis | reverse complement strand
CGAATTCTAAAACCCCACCAAAATTGACCATTTCACACCTTCTTCACTAGTTAATTATAATAAAACCACACGTGGTGTGTTCTTAGTATTCAGTATTTGAATAGATTCGATCTTTAAAAACCATTATTTAATTATTGTTAAAGATAAAGTCTATGAGATCTAGAAATTTTTTAGGAAGGAGGGTAGTGCATCGAAATTTCAGAAAATCTACACTAAAATTTGCCGAAAAAAGCTCCTTTTTCTATAGACTCGCAGTCTCTTATTATTTACTTAAGAATAACACCTTTTCAGCAAAATCTAAAGAGATAGATTTGTACGCAAGCTTCGATTTATTAATTCCCTGAAGGGAATTAATTTAAGAACGTAGTGTTGCTGCGCAAATCCTAGGTATTTAGAGTGAGTTTTGGCTTTTTTTGGTGTGAAAATGGCCAAAGCTCATTAGCAGTTGACTAGTACTGTACATTCCCTATCTTCTAGCAGCAACATTCTTGAACTAGATCTTGAGAGCTCGAGCAACATATTTCGCGTCAGGGAGTCTTCAATATTTCACAAGAACTATGGACGAAGTGCAGATCTCAAAGCGGGGATGAGCTGACTTGAAAGAAACAATAACATACTTACAAAGCAGGTTTAGCGGCACCATAACTTGATGATCTTGACTATGGAAAAACATCTTGTATGTGTGATGCTTGAAATGTAAAGCAATTAAAAGTCAGTGAGGGCTTTTGAAGGATGGTTGCTTCCGGAAGGAGCGTGACATATTGCACTGCTATAAATACGAGACTTCGTGTAACCCAAACAAACGTGTTCAGCATCGCGGGTCAATTACCCCAGAATTCCTATTTTCAGCTCAGCCCTACCGAATCCAGCAGCTATAACGAGGTAAGATGGAGATTCTTCACTCCGAATTCAGCATTTCAAGCTTCCAGCGTCCAGAACGTCTGAGTTGGACAGAATTTAATTCAATCCGAACCTAAAATCGGTAACAGAACCACACAAAAATCACCAGAAAACAAAAATGAAAGCATCATATTTTCTAGTAAACTTCCTGGGAGTTTTAAGCGCACTCGTCTTCGCTCTTCCTCTAAAGCTCAAACCGACGAACGGGGCCACGTGTATCGGCTGCGGGCTCGCTGATAGAGATGATGGCGATGGTATCTTCAACAAGAGAGAAGCTGTGGATGACGGTATCTCGCACGTTGGCACGTCTCCTATTCCAAGTCTTCAGAAGTCAACTAACCGAGGACCAGGCATGTATGTCGCCCCAAGCACAGATGCAACTGCAATCGAGTATGGATTGAGGAGACGAGGGCCTGGTATTGGTGACCGAGACATGGCGGCAACAGAGATAGCCAGGACAGAGAGAGATATACCTGCGATTGAGTATGGATTAAAGAGACGGATAATGGCAACACCACAGACTATGGCGGCGCCGGAGACCGTTACATCGCCAGATATGGCGACGGCCGAGAGAGGCACAACCGCAATCGAGTATGAACTTCATGGACCAATGAATAGTATTATTATTAGTGAGCGGGACGCGGAGGACGGCCCTGATCATACATTTGACTTGGATAAACACCGATATATTCGTCGCTCCGCATCTACCAGTATCTCTGCAGCTCAGAACGAAGGCGCAGCAAAATCCAACATTGCCGCTCTCGAGTACGCTGTGTCGAGGCGAGGGATTGGGATTGGCGATCGAGGATTCGATTACCATGACTCTGAGGAGGATGTTGCGCGATTGCAGACCGGTAAGTGCTGCCTGTCTTCGTCCCGTGCAAATCAGAACGCGAGTTGCGCCGAGACCCAGTATAAGCTGACGAGAAGACGAACAGCACACTCCGACCCCACAGCCGTCGAATACCGCGACGGAAACTGTGCTCAGTGCCGCGGCTTCCCTCCCAAGAAACGGGATAATGGCATTAGTGAGTCCTCCCGCCACCACCATCAATCTTCCACATACATACAATGACTTGGGATACAAGAAGAGATAAAAGAAATTGGGGAGCGGTGAGCTAATGGATGTAGTATTCTCGGAAAACGCAGATGAAGCGGGGACAGATGCGACAATAGTGAAATATAGTGTGAAGAGGGCGGAGTATTGTCCGTATTGCGGTAAATCTTCGCCTTCCATTCTTTTAGAATAGAATATCAAGATAGAAATGCATTTCAAGGAGAACACAGCTAATGTAGAACTTGCGTAGCTAGCCAAGGAGCAGATGACGAGTCTTCAGGCTTGGTCCGCAGGCTAGATTCTAATTATGTGGAAGACTTTGCAACCGACATTAGCCATGGAGCCCGAAGAGATAACGGCGTGCGTATGTACTCATCCCATCTGCGGTTCCCCAAACTTTAACAGTGTACTAAGACACAAGCACCTAGTGAACTCAGAAGACTCAGAAGACTCAGCCTCAAGAGCATACGGAATACCATAACGGAAGAAAGGATATATCGCGCTATATGAGGAGGAAGGCTCCGAGGGAGAAGATGCTTCGATGGTTGAGTATAGGATTCTTAAGAAAGACGATACGAGTATGGAAGAGCGTGCTGAATTTTGTGGAGGTGTTAGGGAGAACGAGAGGGCGCAATGCACACGTCAGGAAATGGAAGTCGAGGATGGAAGTGATGCGATTGTGGTCCATACGATGACGCGGGAGGATAAGCAGGACACAGATGATGCGATTATAGCGCATGGGATAAAGAGGGCGGAAGATGCGGAGAAAGGAGCTGATGCTATTGTGGTGCATGGGATGAGGCGGGAAGAGGAAAGCAAAATGGAAGAGCATCCTGACTATACTGGGGGCAAAATGTCCTCTACAGTGCACTATAGTGAGTTGTGCTAGAACAAGGTGCCAGGGCGAGAGAAATCCAAATACTAGTACATCTTGGTGCACAATAAGTCCCACTGGAGAAGCAAAATTTCTTTTACCTATGGAGTAATTAGTTTTGAATTGATGTATTCAAATCTATTCTTGTTTCAACAGCGCTCATGCAGTACCTCCAACACCATCCAACCCAAACGCCATGCCATACCCATATACACACTCCTGAATCACCAGACAAGCTTACTCGCCGCCCTCAAATCATCAACGTTAAGCAAGTCCACACCCTCCCTAACCAGCACATCCCACACATGATTCCGCAACCCCAACGGCCAAGCAGGCAAATCCCAATACCTAACCTTCAGACCCCTTCTATGCGCGCCTCTGATCTGACCGCGGATGATCTTCATTTGTCGTGGACTTAAGCGTCCGCGCCAGATACGGCCTACTGCTTTGCTGAAGGAGACGGATGCGTAGTAGGAGTTGAGGGTTGTGAAGTTGGATTGTGGGGTTATGCCGGATAGGCCCTGGCCAATGTCGGGAATGCCAGTGGATGGTGATGAGGAAGTGGGTATCTTCTCTTCGGCACTGCCCTCTTCTCCGTTGAGTCTTTCACCTGGTAAAGAATCGTCGAATTCCGGCCAATCCTTCATCTCCTCGGTCACCTGTCTTGGCTCCCACATCGTATCCAGCGGAGCATCGAAGAACGTATCTCGGTACGTCTCATTCTTCACAATCAAATCAAATGGCGCATTTCCCGTTCCAACAACGGTAATAGGTCTTTTATGCAGCTTATCGTTCTTCACAAATGAAAGCCAGCCACGGTCACGCAGAGGCTGGAGTTGTTGCATGACCCAAGGCCATGTATCCGCGCCATTCGTTTTAAGATCGATAAGTAGAGTAAGAGTCTGTGATGGATGCTGGTCGTATATACCGTGATGTTTGGCATTGACGAACTCCGTGTGCGGATTCTGCTGTTCCAATATCTTAACCAAGGGATCCACGTACAGGGACGTGAATGTTCTATTCCGTGTCAAGCTTGCAGTATTATGCCCAACATAAAGTTCGCTGTCGAAGAGCCAGAGGTCGGCTTCGACGCCGACACAGCCTGCTCGGAGGGCGGAGAAGAGGGGAACTCGACGCCAGTAGTCGTTGTGCGAGTGGCAGGGTATGGGCACGATGTCGCGGGTGAAGTCGGTGGGGTACCAGGCCAGTCCTTCGGTGCCGGAGCCGGGCTTGCCCCAGTTTTGGAGGGTGGTGTCGAGGTCGGAGTTCCAATAGATGGTTAGGAGGGTGAGGAGGAGGTTGAGGGCGAGGAGGATGCCACTACAACCTATTAGCAAGGGCTTAAATAGAACAAATTGAAGCATACAGTATACTCAACCCACTAATCCCACCAAATATACAGTAATTGTAGCAGTCCCTCTTCCTCTTTTCTTTCGTCGGCCGTCCATTTGGTGTCGATTCTGCCAACAGTCCCTCGCCCTCTTCGAATCCATCGTTATACGGCTTCACCCTCACTTGCGGACTGCCTCCCTTCCTCCTCGTCCTAATCGTAATTATCTGCCACCAACTCTTGCTGCTACTTCCTTTCTGTCTCTTCCGCTCTCTTCGTGAACCAAAGCCATTCTCCACGTCTCCGTCTGAAGGTAAATCGTCATTGGTATTGAATTGTTGGAGAGGTTTGCCCAAGCTGCTTCCCTCGGACACCGTATCCTCATCATTATATGCGTGTTTAGTCAGTTCGGGAAGTTCGGGCTCGATGTGGGTAGTGGACATTTTGGCCGCTCGTCGATTGATTTGTGCTTCTTAGCTGGGTCCAGCTTACGCAAGTTCAGGGACTGAAGGCCATGCAGATGTTGAAAGATGGAGAATTGAGGCTTCTATCAGATCCAGCAGTCTCGCAGATCTGTTAGACTCGGTACCGAGGGATTTTGAACTTTGGTGAAGCTATCGCAATCGGGATGTCACTGCCTGTATCTCGGTGGCTGATTGGAGCGAGAGTGACGACGCAGTGGACGGATTGAGCCCAGTAACGCAGAGATCAATAATCATACAGTAGGGAATTGAACAGAAAGAAAGAAGAACGAGAGGAAGGGAATGAAGATATATTTGGTCGAGAAAGTGGGAGCCTGCGCCCTCGTGATCCGCGCCGTGATCGAGGCTGAGAGGAAGGGAAGGTCCAGGCCCAACGCAGGAGCAACGTGGGGCAATGCAGGGTTCGCAAGCGTTGATGAGCGTGGGGATTTGCAGTCGGGATTTAGAAAGTGTATCAACACCAAGATAAATGGGACAAGAAAGATTTCCTGGAAGTGAATGTAGCCTCAGATAAACATTAAATATAGGAAACCAAATAATTAATTGTCAATTTTTGAGGCCATCTGAGAGTTTTAAATCTAAATCCCTCCCCTCGAAGCTTTCCCGCCAAGACACCACCGCCCGCTGTCTCAGCCTCGGAAAAATTATCTTATCACAATCCTGCGCTTTGAAACTTTTCCAGCACCAAAATCTGACCAGCCCACAAAGGTCAAACCTCTCCCACAACACCATGCCGCATAAACATACGAGGAAAGGTGAGGTCGATAAGAACACGTACGAACTATCCCATTCCAATTACCACGTCAATTGACTGACACTCTACATCAGCGTCGACCTCCCGCCCACGACGATCGCAAGACCCCTCCCAACCTCGAGATCCGCTGCCGCAAATGGGATATTCACTTCCTCTCTCGCCACCAAGCGAAGCAACAAGAAGCGGAAGAGGAATATAGATGATGCAGACGACACACCGAAAGCCTTCCTCCGCCTGATGGCTTTTCAGCAGGGGAAGAAATTACCCAAAGCACTCGATGACGGCGAACGAGAAATCAAGTCTGCGAGGAAAAAGCGCAAGCTTGCAGAGAAAGAAGCTGCTGCTGCTGGCCTTGACAATCCAGTTCCTGAAGACGCGAAGGAGGAAGAGCCAGCCAAAGTCGAGATCCCGACAATTCGCCCAAGCGAGCGCATGTCCGAATTCGCAGCGCGTGTTGATGCCGCGTTACCTGTTTCTGGGTTAATAAATAAGGCAACGCGAGGAGGGAAAGACCCGTTGGGGTTGAAGGTTGGTAGGACGAAGACAGAGAAGAGGATGCATAGGATGTATGATGAGTGGCGGGCTGAGGAGGCAAGGATACAAGAGCGCAGACAGGAGCAATTGGAGTTGGCCGAGGAGATGGATGAAGATAGTGATGGGCAGGTGAAGTGGGCTGCCGATATGCAACGAGGGAAGGGTGTGGATGGAAAGAAAGGAAAGAAGAAGGGAAAGGGGAAGAAGAAAAAGGTGCTCGGAGAAGTGGATGATGGTGATGAGGATCCGTGGAGCAGGTTGACGAGAGATAGGGGAGAGGAGAAGACGGGATTGAATGATGTTGTGCAGGCGCCGCCTACATTTTTGAAAGTCCCGAACAAGAAGTTCAAGGTTAGGGGTGCGAGGGTGGAAGTGGAGGACGTGCCGAAGGCGAGTGGCAGTATGCGGAGGAGGGAGGAGCTTGGGGAGGTGAGGAGGAGTGTGGTGGAGGGGTATAGGGCGATGATGAAAGAGAATAAAGCGAAGATGGCATCGGAATGAAGGTCTTTTGCGGCAGGCTCACGATCTGATACCCTAAATGGAATCTTTCTGTTGCCTTAATACACCTCAAGTTTGAGTCGTGCTGCAAGCAGGGCTGGAGAGTCCAGGGTGCGTAACGACTGTAACATTTCCCACACGCACTTGCTCTTGCTTTCCCTATCTATAGCTTGACAGAAAAAGTCCGTGACTGTATAATACTTTGCCATCAAAGATATTTTGAGGCGCAACAACTCTGGAGTTCGCGATTTGTTTAGGTCTGAGCTCATGCAATGGACTTCGCAAAGAGAGAGCATTGAATGTTCGAATTTGCAGCTTGCGTCTTAAATCAAGATACTTCTATAATTCAAGATATTTCAAGGAGCCCTTACTCTTTACCTTTCCTACCCTCATCTCTTCAAATTGTTCTGTGATCTGGACCTCGAAGAGCAAACATCCAATCACGTGAGCTTTCGCTCCTGATTGGCTAGCTAAAGCCCCTCCAAAGTTTGGCCCTCAAGTTTGGCCCCGCGACCTCCAAAATTCAACCTCAACACCACGGATTCTAACATCCGCACGACAACCACAACGCGATCTTCAACTTCTCCATCAATCACGTTTGTCATATGATAATGATTGACAGATACACATCGCGATGGAACAGCAGCAGCAGCCCGTGACCTATGGCGCTGTGGGGGAGATTGGCAAAGCCATGGACGAAGGTGAGTCAAATCACTTTTTTTCTGCACCGAGGATTCTCCTCGCGACAGCAAACGATTGCATATCACGTGTTACCACATATATCTTCACAACTTTCTTGTCTCGATCCCTTACTGATTTCATATTTATAGACAACTTTGAGTCTCCGGATCACCAAATCTCTACCCCCACGAAGCCTCGTATCACCCTCAATGTCACTCCGAGCAAGAAGGATGCATCTTCAAATCCACCACCACGCCAATCCTCAGCCATGGAACCTGATACATCTCGTCGTCCCAAATATTCGCAGTTCTTCACTTATGAGGACATGCAACGAGAAGCAGGAGTAGAAGGAGTCTATATCAATCCAACTGGCTCCGCTCGACCAATGACCGGACGAGGTCGAAGGCCTCTCTCGATCATTGCTGTCTTCAAGTTCAATCAACTGAAGGACCCAATGTGGCTCTACACTGACAAAGGACCCGACTTTGGTGGTGCTTATATCCTTGCGCGGAACAACGAGAGAGCCCAACTCGTTGCCGAGCAGACTCAGCCACCTCAGAAGAAGAAATACCCACGAAAGAAGAAGCAATCAGTGGCGAAGAACGGAGAACCTTCCGATATCGAAGCGTCAATCATGTCACAGGATGTTGATGATGGCGTTTTGGCCGCTCCTTCAGATCAGAATGTACAGCTCACCGGCGTCACCGAGGAACCCCCTAAGAAGAAGCGAAAATATACTCGCAAACCCAAGCCATCAGCAACTCAAGATGGACGGGAAGAACCTAACATGACGAGCGATATGTCACAACAGACTTTTGACCGCCAGTCGGCACGTCCTCTGGAATGTCAAGATGAGCAGCGCAGTGGCACGGCCCCGCCTCTTGTACCTCAAATCTCCAACATAATTCTACCGCCCAAGGAGAGTATGCGTAATTCAGAGCGCTCAGGTGCAAGTGACGGAGTCGTGATTGGATCAACTGCATCTCAGACTCCCACCGCCCCTCCCCAATTCCAGCAGAAATTGCGTCCACTCTCGCAAGTTGCTTCCAGCTACCACGGTCGGCCCTCAACTACAACACCCCGCGCTCGCGGAAAGTTTCCAAGTACCAAAGCCCGCGAAAGTTCACAGACTGGATCTTCAGGCTCCATGGACTCGCGATCTCAAGCTTCCTTTGACCCTTGGACTGCTCCTTTACCTTCCGTTCCCCAGACAAGTCTTCAAATATCAGCTGCCCACCAAGCATCAGGAGGTAGCTGGGACAGTGGTTATACCAAAGACAGCGCGCAAGCCGTTGCTGATCGAGTAGCAAGAGGCGAGCCCAGAAGGCTTAGATCACCAGCACCTTCATCCCATTCGGAGGCTTCCTCAAGTCTCCAGTCATTCTCAACTGCAGTTACACACATCAGTGGACTTTATCCCGGATTCATTTTTCCTGCGACAGGTTCTTACGTCTCCAAATACTCTCCCTTCAAGCCACAGAATCATCAAGCTCGAACCATGGCAGACAACGAGGACTCAGTCGGGCCTGCGACAAGCGGGAATATTCTGCCCAACGAAAATGGTATGCAACAGATGGGTATGCAACCAACGGGAACGCTGTCGATGGGTACGACACGGTCGAGATATCCGATGGGGATGAGAGACATGATGCCGCAGGGAGACGTGAAGTCAGGTGGATTCGGTCGTCACCACGGGCCGATAGCCAATTCACTACCACCAGTTACACCTCCGGCATCGCAGGATCCTCTCACTCGTTCTCCACAACATTCCGAACCTAGTTTCTATATACCAGAACAACATCAGTCGCCCTCTGCAGCTGTATTCAACCCAGAACCCCTCGCTGCACCCGCGCCACCACCTATGACACCAGCACCACCATCCCCTCGTCAAAAGACCAAGGCTGTTCGTAAGCCAAAGAAGGCTGTGCCGAAAGGGGACGATCAAAATAAAAAAATTGCTCCGACCTCTGCTAATTCCTATGAACTAGTACAACATCAGTCGCCCGCCGCATCTGCCTGGAGCCCAGAGCCTTCTGCTACACCCGCGTTATCAGCTACATCGCCAGCACCATCGATACCTCTTCAAAAGAGCAGTACTGCTGACAATCTAAAGAACGCTGTACCAAATGGAGACAATCAGAATAGCCAAATTGCTGCAACCTCCGCCAACAATCAACCACAGGCTCGCGGCTTAACTCCTGAACAGCTTGCCCTTCTTTCCCAGGCCGAGGCTGCCCAGGTTCCTCCCGGAGCGGTTCGACTCCCTTGCGTATACAAAGGATGGGTGGGCAACCTTCTCCTGTTAAGTCACTCGCCCATGATGTCATTTATGGGAATCAAGCAACCCGCCCCTGAGACGCCGTTCCCGTTCCTGGTCTTGCCCGTCTCCCAAATCACCCTTGTAATCGTGTCGATAAAAGGATCGAACCCTATGGAACTCCGAATCACATCAACAGATGACCAAAGAGTTCAAGAAGTCCACGTTTTCGTTTTCGCTGGCACTGAATCGGCCAAAGTGATGGCTGACGACATGAGAGGCTACATCAATCGGTCACTTTTCCAATTCACGATGAAAGGTAAAGAATATCGAGGACCTGCGGCGGTCAAGTTGGAGATCGAGAAAACTTTCGTCTGCCCTAAGGGATGCGGCGCCAGATGGAAGAATAAGGAGGGTCTGAAGTACCATTTGACTGGGTCGCAGACTGCGTGCAACCCCAACTGGGATCAGTCCACCCCCAAAAAATTGAGAGGAAAACAGGGACAGGCAGCGAATCTACGCAAGCAACAACGAGCAGCAAAGTCTACCAAGACGAATGCTTTTGAAGATTATGAAGACGAGGAGGAATTCGTCCTGGAGAAGACCCCTTCTGTCCAATCATCGGCACGCCGGAAATCTGTTGCTTTTGCCGAAGACACCAATGCAGCCGATCACAGTGATACCATCTCCGTTGAAGCACCAGTCCAGCCAAGAAACATTCACTCTGAGGAACCTCGAATGACTACCGAAGCCGAATATCCTCTAGCTCTCAAGGAAGAACATGACTCTGACACTGAGTCTATCACCGAGTCGATGAAGGAGTTCTTCCAAGAGAGCGCCTATGCTGGATATGACAGCCGCCGCCGTGGTTCTTTCACCTACGATGTTCCTCCAAAGCCGACCCCGAAGAGGAGAGCTCATGCACTTCCATACGAATCTTCTGTTCTGGAGAGAATCGGCGATATGGCGGTTGTTGACGCAGAATCAGCTCCAGCCCAGGAGGCCCGCGATGTTGAGACGTCTGTTGACAGCCAAGACGAGCCCAAAATTAAAGAAATTGTGATGAGCCTTGTCCATGACAATGCTGGCATTTTCCCTGGCAACAGAAGCATGTGGATTGCTGTTATTGCTTTTTGGCTCAAGAATCATCCCACTGTCAGGCCTCTTCCAGAGTCAAAGCTCTGCACCAAGACACTCGACGACTTATTGGAGGCGAAGCAACTCGAAAAGATTGAGGTGGCTTTTGTTAGCCAGTACAGATCGCATACGCGCGACGTCATCAGTCTCCCTGATTTCTGTTCGAATGATGCCGCAAAGGACAGACTTGATCTCATGAAGAAGCTGATCCAAATTTCCCATCCTGAGTTCTACGTCCCCACAGGATTTGCCCCTCCGGAAAATATTCTCGCTGAATTGCAGGCACTCGGGACCCGTGGTCCTGTTTCTGTGCGTGATGAAGATTCCGAAGACGACGAGACGAATTCAAGAGGCGCGCGACACCGTTCGAGTACTGTTCAGTCTCAAGGCTCGATGGACTTTGAAGGATATCGACATGCCATGGAATCAGGCGCGGAGTCGGAAGAAGATGACCTGGACATGGACGATGATGATTCTGACCTCTATGGACCCTCCCCTTCCAAGAGCAGATCTTGGTCAAGGAGGAAGGGTAAGGACGCTCGTTACGGTAAGCATGACCAAACACACAACGAGGGCATATCTGGAGGCCTGCGCAGATACTGGGATCAACGCAGGGCAGCGGGTGACACTTCGATCAACCGTGGTACCAAAGTCATCCCTCAAGAGGTACGCAATAGGCGACATGCTCAAGCGGTTGAAAAGGCATATACCTCGCAGCGAGCCTGGGACAGCGCACCTTCTTTCATTCCGAACACCACTACCGGTGCCTGGGATCAACCACCCGTCGTTGTCAGGCATGCAAAGTCCCGGAAGGGTCATAGCTTACGCCGCCGCCAACGTCTTCCCGAACCGATCACACTCTTACAAGACACGGAAACAGGAGCATGGAATACGCACGCCTACGGTCATGGTGTCAATCCCATCTGGTCGAGACCAACAAAAGTAGCGCAAGGAAATCCGAGCTTTGCTAAGTATGATGAGAAGAAAAAAGCCGGCCATCGTCCAGTCTATTATCCAGAGAAGAACATGCTGTATGGTCCTCTAAGACCGTCGAAGCGAATGCGGAAAGAGGATGGTGCCCCCAGAAAGAGACAACGCCTGAAGAGCACCAGTGAAGGCAATACGCCCGAAGTCTCTACACCAGCCACACTCGCAACTCCTGACGACGCAGAAAGTGAGCAACCCATAAAGCGACGTCGATCTCGCAAGAGGGACACCCCACAAGGACAGAGAATTTCGAAGGCAACTGGTCAGCCCGTGCGTAAATATGTCCGACGAGGATCAACTATGGATGTTGACACGGAAGAGGAGAAGGATGCGACATACGAGCCCGTCGATGAACCATCGCGCCGTTCACTGAAATATCAACTCCGGGGAGCTCAACGTGTTAGCCGCAATAATATTGAGGTTGACGTCCTGAACTCCGAGCCCAAGAAGCTTCTCCCAGGCGCATCCCTAAATCCTGGACTCGAAACCATTCCTACCATCTTTGGTCTGGATCCATCATTGTACAAAGGTATTGATATGAAGCTCTTTGTAGGAGATTCCGAGTACATACAGTGGTATGGTCAGGTCAAGTTCGTTCCTGTACAGTACGTGGACCAAGAAATCTTGGACGCGAAGGAAGACAAGGAATTTGCAGGTTCGTTCGCAGTCAAGAATCTCAATGCACACGAAGGTGCTGGATGCGAAATTCGATGGAACGATGAACTTTCATTCACCATGCAGACACTCCCATACCTCGAGGTCGCGTCGGATGATGACGAGGAAGCTATCGCGCCCCGCCCTAGACAACCCAAGCGACCAAAGCTCAAGAAGATATCAACTGGGCGGCGTGGTCCGGCCAAATTCGACCCTGAACATCCCTTGTTCTATACTCGACACCTTACCAACTACCCAAGCGACTTCAAGGACATCTTTGAAGATCCAGAAGACGCTGTCAAGATTTTTGGTGCTCAGTTGGCAAAAGAGCCTCAACTCACGGTCAAGCGTATGCACAGTCCCAACATGACGGAAGAGCTCGAGGCACGCTTCATTGTCGCTGTCTCCGTCGTCAGAGTTCTCCTTGGTGGTCTCTCCCTTCAGACTGATTGGATCATAGTTGCGCAGGCCTTCCCCGGCTACACGCTGAATTACTTGAAGAAGACATGGGAGTCCTTGAAAGGCATGAAGTCAGCAGTCATTGATAGAGTGATTTACAAATTCCAGCAGATCTTCCTTCCAGCTTACGAGAAGGGAGAGGTCGATTCTCTGGACTACGTCCATATCCCGGACTACGACTGGCCGAAACTTGTTGATTGGTGTATGCCGAAACTCGCGGAACTATTCGTGACAAATACCATCCCTCTTCCAGCATCACGAGCAGAGCTCGACAGATTCTATGACCTCAAGCCGATTGAGGGAGTGAAGAACAAGAAGGAAGATTGGTTCGCTCCTAATGCTGCGGCATACAAGCGAAGCGATGACCAAACCGCCCGTGCCTTCACGAAGCCAATTCCCAAATCCCCATCTCCAGACGAGGAGGACCCCGAGATGAAGCTTGCACTGACATGGGTCCGAGCCGTCAACTGTACGCCGGACGAAGACTGGTCTGCACAGATCGTGAAGAGCAAGCTTGAGAAATGGCTCTCCAACGAGCTTGTTTTCGAGGCGACTCAGGCCTTGCTGAAGGACAAGCTCATCATCCGCAGACGCAACGCTGATCACAGACCGGGTCGGAACTACGACGCTACTCCTACCTTCTACGCTCCCTTCAATCAGCGCATCAAGGAGCAAGCCTTCGTGGATGCTGTGGTTTTCAAGCGGTGGCTTGATGAGGAGTTGAAGTCTGGGAAGGCGTTCGTGCCGGCAGATTACTTCGCCAACCAAGGCGCTACCATGGCTGTCACGAGTATGAGTGCTGCTGGACGAATTGTGCTCAAGCCGCGAAATGAGCCGAGGAATAAGTTTGGGTTGACGGATGGCGGATACGAGACGAAGAAGATCCCGAGAGAGAGATTCATGTTCGACGTCGACATTTACCCTACGGACAAGTACATTTACGATTCCGACAACGAGGTTCTCCAAAATTTCTTAGCCACTAATCCTCCAGAGTCCGATGACCACTGCATCCCGGTCTGGTACGGCATTACTGATAAGATCGTTCCTAAGCTCTGGAAGTTGATCTTGATCGGCGTTGGACAGATTGTGGCGCTGAGAACTGGAATCAACGTCGCTGGTTTGTTGAAGATCTTCCAGCCTGCGATAGGAGAATGGGAGTTGAGGATCTTGCTCGAGTGGGGTACGAAGATGGATTTCTTCCGGCGAATTCTTCCGGTGGTGGAGGGATGGACTGCCGGGGAGTGGTGGTGGTTGCTTGCTGGTCATGTGTGCTCGATGTATCCTGCTCCGGCGGCGGAGAAGGAGGATGGCCGGAAGAGAGCTGCTAAGAAAGCTGGCAAGGGGAAAAAAGCAAGCGCTAAGGAGGCTAGCGGCGAGGAATTTAGCGAAGACATGGACGATCTTGGCGGGGACGACGAGATCGACATGGACGAAGACGCTATCATGGACGACGCTGGCGATGATGAGAGTCTTTACGATGAAGACTAAGTCCGGGACGATCGATTATCTCGACAAAGCGAACGAAAAAGGCGTATTTACATATTGCTTCCAGCAAAACTTCCATCTTATTTTCATATGTACGAATGATGGCTTTATGACCGTAAGATAGCATGGCGTTGGGGCAATTCAAGGGCACATTCACATTTGCATAGTCTGGCGAACGGGTCGGGTGTGCATTTACATTGGCGTTGGGTGCACACAATACAAGCTCCTTACATAGCTCTTGGTTGGCTTGTACTTGTTGTACATCGACAAGCAGAAGGCCCTAGATCTCTTGTATTATTTGTAGAGTAAATGAGTGTATGATTGGATCTCTTGTGTCTCGAATACTGATGAAGTGTGAATCATATTGGTAAATCAATGACAAACTCGACTTTTCTTCGTCATTTCGATAGATTTCAAGCCAATCCGCTCCGTACAAAAATCCGTAAACTACCAGCAATACCGTACAATTTCTACGTGGACCATTCAGCGCAAAGCTCGCTTCTCTAGCTCTAGTGACATCGAAACGGAGCATCCACCTCCGAAATCTTCGCCCGCAACAATAAGTCATGCCACAGTAAGGTCAATTTTCGAACGCAAAACCTCACACCTGCAATAGTAACGAATACAGACTCAACGCCAATTTACTCGAAAACAGAACGGAGAAAAGACTCAATTTGATGATGCCAGAGGAGATGGTGGAAAGAAGGCTTGAATCGATATTGGTAGAGAAGCAAATGGAAAGAGTACTTAAGCAGCGAGATGTGGAGAGATGAAGGAGAGACTTGAGAACAGGGAATGTAAGGAGAAGTCAGAGTGAGTACAGAGAGAATAAATGAGAGTGATGTGAATGCACTCAGTTGCCAGAGTTGAAGGGAGAGGATAACAGGGTAGGCGAATCGCTTGGTGAATAAGGTACCATTCAATCACTTTAACAGCAATATCAAGCAGTCTATTTAATGGTAATGTTCCTTTCTTTCCTTGTTGTTAATATAAGTCTGAACATTCAGCACTTGAATCTTGAACAGTCCACACCAAACATAATAAAGATGGCTAAGAAGAATAGAGAAATCAGCAAAGGTGACAAGTCTTCCAAGTCAAATTCCAAAAGCCCGACGCCTAGTAGCAGCTTTGGTGGTGCTCCCAGCTCGGGAAGCTTCCAGGCTTCATCGACCACCGGCTTTGGGCATCAATATCAGCAACAACCTCAGTATGAAAGACAGTCATCTCACGTTCCAGCCAGGCATCATCACTCTTCATGCCTTTGTAACACCATCAATAGCAGTACCGCCACCAGCAGTCCCAACACGCCCAGTCTCAACATGCCCATTTGTGACCTCGTGACCTCGCCGCCGTCACCAGTTGTGCCAACCATCGGCAAGTTCTTTAAGACGCAAAAGGATCTAGAGATGGCAAAACGGCAACTCTACTACCCGTCACTCAGCACACAAGAAAGAAAGAACAAGATAAATGGTTGGTAGGAAAGGTAAAGTGAGTGAATCAACTCTTTTGACTTACAAGAATTGAGGGTTGATATCGGTGTGATGGGAGCTACGCCTTGTAACTGATGAGCTGGTGGCGGAGAGTAAAAGGAGATATTATGAGCGAACTACTATCGATAGGAACCAGTAGGAGGGTCCCATGGACACGAAGGAGTGAAATTCTAGGCGGTATATTGAAGGTTTGAGGTAGACACCAAGCCAAGCGAGTAAAAGCGATGAAGCTAGCGTTGAAGTAAGAATGGAGAATACGCATTTTTCATAACGTCCGTTTCCGACCGCCTTATTCTGACCAGCTCCCAATCAACTCCACAACTATGTGTCATGCCAACCCAACCAATCCAAGTGCCGCAAGCACCACGAAACCCGCCACCCCGACTCCAATACCCAACAACGCCCTAAAACCCTCCAGACTTCCGTCCAACCATCCCACCGCAGTGCCAATCACATCAATCAAATCAATCCTATCCCTATCCACAATACCATTTTCAACTCCTGAATCCTTGCTTTCTCATCCAACTCGGCTTTGGAGGCCTTGTTATCGATAGAGGTTGAGTTCTTGTTAGGATATCGGGATTTATTCGAGGTAGCTTGAAGGTTTGATAAAGCGCCATATAGGACGTACCCAAGGGCCAAATCGCGAGAACCACAGAGCCGTGCGAGGATGCTGGCCGGCGGGGTTATGGGAAGGCCGAATAGAAGTGAGACTTGGATAGGAGAAAGAATAATGGATGACCCGATTGCCATACGCAGCAAGGAGATGGACCGGATAGAAAGTGAAGAGGATTTAGATGCCATTGTAAGGTTGACTGGCGTCCTTCTCTGAGATAGGATGAGTATTTTAGCAACAGCGAGTAGTGTTTTACTCGGGAGGTTGCTCACGTTGAGCTCGAGAATGTAAGAAAATAGGTGGAGTAATTGAGATAAAGATTTTTGAGGGTCAATGCGATTAATGCAGGGAGACGGAAAGGTCTTTATGCTGAATGAAATTTAATCATCATAACCTCTTCAAGTGGACGTTATTTGCAATGTCATGCTAATCCATGCGAAGGTACCTAAGTACCATAACGTTATGCTTCTTTCCTCAAAAAGGAAATAAGCGGGCCGTAGCTTTGTCACACCCTCAGCCAAGAAATCGGTTTCTTCGGCCTGCCACTTCCATCCCTCGACATGATCATCAAGCAAGTCATTCACAACATACTGATGAACAACTGATAATTCACGATCATCATCATGGCTGACAAAATCTCGGTATCACTTTCAAATATTCCCGAACGAAGCGACCCTAACCGGAAGCGTGTTCTGAATGTGCTAGCTCAACGCCGATGCCGTCTAAAATCCCTAACATCTGAACTGCCCACCATATCTAGACTAATGGATTTGGTAGGTCAACGAAGGCGGGACCGAATGCAGACTTTGGAGGCTATGTCACTGCTTCTCCGTCTTCAAGCTCTGCCACACAAGTCGAGCTTAATCCTATTGGGATTTGAGGTGCAATATACTGAATTGACTGACTATTTACAGTGGATATGGAGCCCGTATTTATAGGGCCCTTGGGTCCTGTAAGGCCTGTGACTCAGTCACTGTAGCCTACTACAGCCTATAGGCATCCACTGTAGCCTACTAGGCTACAGTGATCCTTACAGGGCCTGAGGCCCTATAATATTCCAACAAATCCATCTACCGCAGAGCCAGATGTCCGTCCGAAAACAATCCAACATACCCAAGACAAACTACCGCACTCACTACCGAATTTTGAGCCTCTCACCAATGCGGCCTACACCCCTGCCTTGACATTGTTTGGCGAAGTACATTTTCAGGACTTCCTTTCATCAACGGATCTCTGTCTCTCAGTTTCTTCTTGCCACACTCACTATTAGGCAAGAACTTCACCAACGTCTCATCTCTCTGGTCTTCCTCTATTGCGCCAATTAATGCCTTCGTTGCCATCTCCAATATCAACTCCTTCATCGGCCAATTTCCACTTGACCCTTTAGACCCCTGAGTCTTGGCATTGATTACTTCAAGCAAATCCGTTCCACTAAAAGATGTTCCACTCTTTCTCAAATCAGCAACACTCATATTGCACCTAACACTATTATTGAATACAAAGATACCATCCAGCTTGACTAGGAATCGTGGCCATTCCTTCTCTAGCTTTTCTCTAGTCTGGGTGCTGAGGGAAGGCAGTCTTGACATCGAAGCAAGTTGAACACGTATGTACTAGTGGTGAGCATTTGATTTGTTTCTGCCTATAGAGCCTAGAATCTGTGGAGGATCGATGAAGGGGGTCCTCAGAGTTTAGAAAGCCTCCTGCCTTAAGACCTTAATCGGAAGACGTGCGTCGCAATAATTTTAGTCTTCTATCAGCCATAATGGGGTTTTAAAATTCTGATCTTCAAAGGTACTCGCTAGTTACTGAAATGCTGCTTTTAATATGCTCAAGCAAGACCGAAGTTATAGAGAGGGTGAAGAAAGACTAGAGCATTATTGCTTATTCATATAGACAAGTCACTGACCGTGATTCATGAAGTGTCTATTCTTTGGTATTGATGTGAATTGGCATCATAGTAACTTAAGTGGCCACCTTTGGGAGATGGAATGAGAAATATTAATATCATATAATGTCTCAGCTCAACGACCTTCATTGATTTAACTACCTTCTAATCCTGCCTTTGCACGTTTCTCTAGACTTCCACTCCTCCAGGCCCGTGCACGAGTGATCGGTGAAATTTCACATGAGATCGTTCACACGAAATGGTAAGGTGGGGCAAATGGTGCGGATTCTGCAGATGACATGTTTATGGCTCTGTTGATTTTATTGTGAAGAGGTCCTTGTGTTTGGCTATTTTAACTTGTGATGCTTCGAAGGTATTATCAGACATGAGTTTGATTGTCTCTTAATGGCGATGTCTGATGTTGTAATGAAGTTGAAGAATGCAGCCAAAGTGCGTGGAGATAACGGGTTAAATCGGCTGTCTGTGGAACTTAACAACCTCAATGTTATTTGCAACTGCTGTGAATATGCAATAAACTCAATTCGTAACGCCTGAGGGTCTAAATTTAACAAATAGATCGAGTGGATAAATTTTGATACAAATCAAGATTCTAGGTAGAGGATCTTACAGGAGTAAGGAAGGGAGTGTTTCAAGTTCATCGAATAGCGCAAGTGATATTTCCTAATTTGATTTCAAAGCTCAATGAGTTTGATTGATTTAACCGTCTTGCAGTCTCTCGACGTCTTAGCTCAACGCTTTTGGTTGGCGTAGCTATCTCACGACTTCTATTACCCAGATTCCTCTCGATTTATATCCCTTTAATACTCAGAGCAAACCACAATCAGCTATCTCTCTCTCAATACAAGTTGCTTTCTTCACGAGGGTTACACCCAAGAACTTGAACCTCCTAGCTCTCGGAGGCACCTCTCTGAGAATAAACAAAGCATTAGTGAGATCTTGACGAAGGCTCAGTCGCTTGAACTCAGGTAGAGGCAGTTCTGTTAGCATTCGGAATCGGCAATCTGCTTCCACGAGTTTTCGCAAGTATGGGGTGGTCAAGAGTGCCCCAAGTAGAAACACATTCGTCAAACGAGTCCTGGATAAAGACTATGATGGCCACCATCAAGTCAAGTGTAATAGTTTGTCGTCTGAGTTATGCAGTGGTTCCAGACTCTGTCTGCGTCTGCAGCGAGACTCATTATCGGGGCGAAAGTAGTATGGGGGTTTATTTCAGACTCCTCGCCGTGTCGGAGATTACTGTGGTCGATCATTGCGGGCGAAGGGAATGGCCTTGGTGCTCGTCTCGAGTTTGTGACTGAAATAGGTGTCATGGGGTGATCATGGTTTTCAACGTGTCTCTGCTCTCTCCTTGAGGCGACCCAAAAATAGTATTGAGGTGGAAGAGTGTGGAACACAGGCACAAAACCGCTCATGTTGGTCGTTTGATGGGATTGTATTCCGAGATAAGGATTGTCTACGGATATCGTTTTTAGCTTGTAATGTTTGAGACGTCGTCCTAGACTCGAGTTGAAGTATACTTAGAGACAATGGAAGACGTTGATGTTAGGAACTTTGAGAAAGCAGAGCTTGGGATTGAAAATTGCCGCTTAAATAGATAATTTTGGCCACCACTGGCCTGGAGATAATCCTCATCTGTAAATATCCAATACAATCACCTCGTGCTACTCGAGGTTGTGAATACATTTGGAGCTAGGCACGATCAACCTAGTCCAAGTGAATCTTGAAAGAGATTAGCATCATCGGAGCATTTCCAGCAGGAGACTGCAATAGTTACACATGCAGATGATTAGTTAGGCTCAAATCCCAAAAGCATATAAATCGAGGTTGGAATGGAGTGAATAGGCAACTCGTCTTAAGTTAATCGCAAAGTTTCTCCTCTGCCCTTCATGTAACTTACAGCCCATTCCTTCCGCCTGTACTGTCCGACTCCCTCTCTCCCTGTTTGCCCTTACTAACCAAACCTCCCTTATTCAAGTTCTCCGCCATCTTCGGCATATCCACCTTCCCACCCTTTCCAGTAAATTTAACATGATCCCAATCCACACTCGTTATCACCCCATCCTTCCATAACTGCTCAGCCACATCCGTGAAGTACTTGTTATGGAACTGTGGACGCTTTCCGGGGAGGGTGTGTATGAACATAGCTAGGAGCCAGTTGATCTCGACGGTCATTTTAGATTTGATGGCCTTGTCGAGCGATTCGCCGAATGGCGCGGGTCGGTCTCGGCGCCGCTCGTGTAGTATCATTCCCAGGCTGACATGATGATAGTGCAAGTAAGGAGTTGGTGAGAGTCGGTGCAAGCAGGTAACTGGTGACTATATTGCGGCTATCGTTCGACGGGGGATTTTAGAGTGAGCTTGATCTTGTGTAACTATGATATGGCTTAAGCTGCAGTAGGTGTAACGTCAAGAGGCTGATGCTGGCGATAAGATCTTAGAGGATGGAGGAAAGTAGAAGAAGCAGGAAACAAAAGCCATTCAATATATTTTGTACAGAATAATAAGCATCATTCACTAACTAGAATAGTAGGAGATGAATTATCATGACTTAGCTGACCTCCGAACGCTTGGAGTCATCTTTGCAGAGAAATACAACCAACTCAGAGCAAACTATCATGCATTTTACATGCCCTCAATGATCCAAAGACTTCCCTTTGGCATTTCCTGAGAGAGCAAGACATTGAATGTGAAGTCAAAGTCGGAAAAACATCGGTTCGTAAATACGAGGTCAGAACCGCCTATTTAGGCAAAGCTGCCGGGCATTTCAGGCTACCATTGCGCCGTTCATCGATTAATGCACAAATGCGGCGCAGCAGGGACACACGGAGGAGAAAGTCACGATGACTTCACGCGATGGAATAGTTTTGTATCGCTTCTCTTTTGTTACTGTCCTTCCTTCTCTCGTCCATGTCTGAAGAGGTCCACGTTTCTTAGAGTGTGACAGGGGCGAATTCGTCAAGCTTTGAATACCAGCACACACCCTCGTTTCTGTTGACGCACCTTCAAAATGCTTTTCATCCTCATATTTGCCTATGCGGCCGTGGCAATGGCCGTGAACTTCACTATGAGCGTGTCGCCGCCTCCTCAACCCGGTTCGACCTTCGACATCACATGGGCCCCATCCGGCTCAGGCACAGTAGACATTCTCCTGAACGCATTCGATCCTGACAACCCGACACTCGACATCATAACCACAAGTATCATGATAGCAAGTCCGTCTGCTCTTCCCCTTTCTTGATCAGCTACTGACTTCCAAAAGCGAATATCCCCAATTCAGGTAGCTACACATGGAACGTTCCCTCAACACTCTGCGGTCGCGCCAGTTTCTCACTGGAATTCCAGTTTGAGGAGCCTGTCGCTTACTCAGAAATCTGGAATGGCGTTGCGTGCAGTACACCAAGTCCAACGACTGTGTTGCCGACGACGGCTTGCGTACCGACGAGTACGGCGGCTGCGAATGCGGTGAATCCGTTCATAGTGCCAAATGCGGATGAGTATCCGTTTAGAGCTGGACAGGTGGGTTATGTGTCGTGGAACCCGACGACTGTGGGGACTGTGTCGTTAGTGTTACAGAAGAAAGGAAGCTCGACGACTACTACGATTGCTAGTAAGCCGCACTTTATTGACCTCCCTGGAGAATACCATTGACCGCGAGTGATAGGCAACATCCCAAATTCTGGATACTACGCGTGGACACCTGATTCTAGTTTGATTGACTTGGAGACGGAAGCCGACGAGGGAACTGCAACTCCATACACACTCAGCATCATTGCCGGCTCCACAACAACAACTTCCCCCAGTCTCTACGTCCTCAGCATCTACTACCCAACTTACTTTGTGAATGTGAGCTCTTGGAGTTATCCAACAGTTGGACAGCCGACAACGATCCAGTGGAGTCCTTCGAATGAGACGAGTATCTCAATTCAGTTGGTGTTCGGAGCAGGAGCTGTGCCTGGACCAAGCAACACTATCATTGTTGCGAGTAAGTGACTTTCACACCTATTGGGCATCACCTGCTCATACTTGGCACAGATAATGTCCCAAATACGGGAAGCTGGACCTGGAATGTCCCGTCTTCCTTCACAACTGGACAATACATCCTCTCCGGGCTAAGCGGCTCCACTGGAACTTGGGACACAACACTCGTCAGCATCGTCGTAGGCTCAACACCCGCTGTATACTGTGGCAGTGGCGCTTCTGTCTCAGTTCCCATCACAGCTCAAGCAAGCACTCTGCTAATTTCCGCTTCAACATCATCAGTCTCCCAATCACTATCAACAACTACAGGCACCCGAGCACAATTATTCCCAACCATCCTGGCATTACCTGCATCATACGCCTCAGTTTTACATCTCAGCCCTTGCGCATCCTCACTAACCCCAGAATACACATCCGTCACCAACTCCGGAACCACAATATTATTCCAAACCGTTGGTTGCAGTATAACAAGCCCTGCCATCTCTCCAACTTCATCTCTCTCGCCATTATGCTACTCTGGCTACTCGACCTTCTCCGTAGCTTCTAGTAGCAGTGTCTGCTGTCCCAGCGCATGGCAAACGAGCAGCATGGGGGAGTGGTGGTGCTATGCATCTGCCTCTGCGCTGACAGCGACGAGTACGGGAGTGACGGCGAAGGTGAAGAGAGAGACGAGTGCAACAGCAACGTCCTCATCAAGCTTAGTTGTTGTTAGTGATATAGTGTTTGTGAGAGCCGGTGAAGTGAGTAAGGCGTCTGGGCAGAATTCAGAAGCTGCGATAAGTAACTCGCTTGGGATAGTTGGAGCTGGGTTGATTGGAGGGTTTGGACTAGTGATGCGACTGCTGTAATACCAATATTGTTCAGTCATACCTTGCGGGAAAATTTCTTGCCCTCCATCTGCACCAGCATGTCACTTGAGGTCCACGTTCTTACGGCATGCTGTAAGCACTTTCACATCCCACCCTTTACTCAGCTCCCCAAAATCTAATCCTAGAACCCAAGGTGCTGAATTTTCAAAATCCGGTGAATAAAGTCGCCTTCTAATCACTTGGCATACTCTATCGTCCAAGCCAAGAGATACCGAGATTCCAAGTTCACTTCCCTTGCTGATAAAATCGCACAAAATGCAAACCCCAGATAAGAAACACAAAAACGAGCGTTTAATGCACCTTAGCAACTCCGTTTAGATTTGAACTATTTAATCATCTTTCCCTTTTCTGAGATTTTCATTGCCCCTTTGGGGATATTTAGGGGTTCTGATATGGCGGGGTAGTCGGACAAGGCTCGGACTTTACCCGGAATGTGTCATCATTTTTGTTTGTACTGGTGGCATGTCCGCGGTAGCTGACCCCCCTACCTTATGTGTGCGCTGACTGTTGCTTCTCTCTCTCCTTAAAAATCTCCCTCTCCCCCTTCCTTCCGAACCATACAAACCAAGCGCAACCCAATTCCTATACGAAATACCCAAAATGGCAGATAAATCCAACATCGCAGTGCTCGACGTGAGTTCCTCTTGCTCTACCCCTCCATTACCCCGCATTCGCTTCCTCCACGACATCACCACAACAGAACTGCAATTGAAGCTATTCCCACCGCTCTTCTATCAATGCAAGGCTAATTCATGGCGAGGGTATAGAGCACCTTAGTAGACCGCCTCCCTGCCTCCTCCAAAACCCTCTTCGACGCCAAAGCCGCCAAGTCCCTCTCCTTCGAGTCCATCGCCAAAGATCTCGGTCGTTCAGAGGTTGCAGTCGCTGCGCTGTTCTATGGACAAGCTACTGCTTCCGCGGAGGATGTGAAGAAATTGTCGAATATATTGGGCGTTCCGGAGGATAAGTTGGCTGAGCAGGTTAGTGGATTTTGAGCTTGAAGAGCTAGGAGCCATGAGACATAACCGCGAGTGGATTTACGACGGTAATTTGCAAGACCGCTCTTGGAAATATTCCTAAGTCTCATCCTATGGCTCTCGTCTCCCAATTTTGTCTCAAAAACATTACTGAATATTCTACCAGCTCCTCGGCTTCCCAGACCGCGGCCGCGCGGGCCCAATGCCACCAGTCGAACCGCTGATATACAGATTGTATGAGATTGTCCAGAATTACGGCTATGCGTATAAGGCGGTAATGAATGAGAAGTTTGGAGATGGGATTATGAGCGCGATTGCGTTTAGTACGAAGGTTGAGAAGGAGGTGGATGAGCAGGGCGTTGCTTGGGTGAATATTTCGATGAGGGGGAAGTGGTGAGTTCCATGATCCTTCGTTTTCGTACTTTGATGTGGCCGGGTTAGAGAGGGAGATAGGGGAGAGTGTCTAATTTGCAAGAGCGAAGGGTTAGGACCAGTTGGCTGACGACGATGAACAGGCTTCCGTTCACCCGATTTTAGAGGACGATCATTGAGGGCAGAAATGGGGATCCGAGGAAGAGTAGTGGTGACACAAAAGCAATCATATTGTACATGATATTCCAGGTTCTGCACGAAATTCTTACATTTTGCGATCCGAGATCTTAGATTTACCGCTTTGATGTCTCTTCAAATATCGTTGGTCATCACATACTGCTGCTCGACGGTTTCTCTTCACCAGAAGTCACCGCCACCGCACCTGTTGGACCTCTCAAGTGATGAGTGTGACTTATTGTATTTTTTTTGGTTGTGAATAATCAGGGTGATAGATTGTCACATGAAGCTTTCCTTCAGCCATGGTCTCGGATCTCTCATGTTCCGCATAAAGTCAGGTAACACAAAGCACTCGACTCCAGCCGCACCTTCTGGATACTCGCGGCAGAGTTTGCAGTAGTCTACACTGTTTAGCGGTTAGTAGTTTAGCTGCTGCAGCTGCTGATGCTTACACATAGTCGGATGGTTGCACACGATGAGTAGCCTCTGACTCGTGAAAGATTTATTTCCTGCATTTGCTTCTCCCTGCTCAGTGTCAACTCTACAAGCACTTAATATATTACTATAAGAGTTTTTTAATAATTTATATTAGAGTATACTAAGAAGAGTAGTATACTAAGTATTATTAAGATTAATTAATAATAAAAT
>AYLM01001566.1:0-19401 GCA_001625345.1 Cairneyella variabilis | reverse complement strand
AGCTTGCCCTTAAGCTTGTAAATATAAGACGATTATCTTCTAAATCCTCATATTCATCCTTCCTATCCTCCCAAGCTTTCTGCCACTCCCTTAGCCTAAGCGGTGGTCGAATACCGAAGGGAGCTCATCATGCCTATCAAGCTGCTTAAGACACCTCCGTCCATGATCAGAAAGAAGAGTCTTCCACCGATTCTTAAAGCATACGTTCAATTCTCGCTCATATAGGCTGGTCTTGCAGTATATCTCTCTATCGGACGGTTTTTGTTTGTTCGAGTATTCTTCAATCAGGGTTGTCCGAAGCTCTGGATTGGTGTCTTGCAAGAGTTAGGTAGTACTTTTGCCTCGCTGGAGATATCTCAGACCTTTAAGATACAGATCCACCGTCCACCACGCATCTTCAGGGTCCAGGAACTCTCGGCCCGCCTGAATCCGGTGACGTCCGTGGAGGCACTCTAGTCGATATCTAGCTGGAAACTTCAGTTCAGCGGGATCGCTATCGGGGTTAGCTAGCAGCCTCTCAGGTAAGATCTCGGATGCTTGAATTGCATTATCAAGATGAGGCTGGTCAATGACAGCAAAAATATGATTCGTAAAGTTTAGTCTTCGATAATCGTCGGTGCAAAACACTTTCTTTAGTCTCTCGACATTCTCGCTAAGCTCGTTCTCTTCAAAATCTAGGGCCTCGAGCCCGACACGCGCTGTACCTTTATACTTGACCCGTCTCTCTGCTGCAAGCCTCTGCTCTTGATCAGAGACTCGAGATTGACGCATATCGGTAATACTTATTGAGCTATTACTTCAATGTGTTATATGGTGTTGTCCTATGAGGAGGACGAAGGGCAGGGGACGGGTGGGCGGCTAATTATAACCATTGCGTCTTCTCTGAGCATAATCGGCTGCCCTCCTCCCATCAGTTCAATCTCAAAGCTTTAAATAGCAACCTTTTTTAGTTTACTACCTTCATTCCAAGCCACCAAAAGAGAAAATCCTCGACCCGCCTATCCTTTATAGGCGACTTTCAACCCCAACCTTTTTACGCCAATCTCCCGTCATCCACCTGACACTGACCAAATTCAATCTGCACACCTACGCACCTATAAATGGGTCTATCCAAGCGCCGTAGTCCGCAGAACGATATACTTACGGCAGAAGAGGTTAAATCGTTGCCCCAGGCCGGAATGCCTAGCCCACCTGCGACTTTGGAGAGTGATAGAACCAAGTTACATAAGAAACGGGTCCACTTTACAAACGAAGATGAAGGGGACGCCACGGCTGGTGCTGGACCAGTAAAGGCACCAAGGAATGCTGATTCTGCCAGGACTGGATACCTCCAGCTCAGAACAAGATGAGAATTGCACTAGGAGAGGTACAAGAAGGTCTCCCCGTTCTCTATCGACCTTGGTGCTTTCGTCACGGTGGCAGTCCGGAAAGCGCCGCCGGTCAAGCCTGTCCAAGTGAGGACATTCCCAGTGTCAGACGCCGGGAAGACACTCTACATGTTTCAACGAATCCAGGATGATAATATTGTTGCCGCTCTTGATGCTTTTACGACAGACGAATTCTTCTACATCGTCCTCAAGTATATGCCACACTCTCTCGAGCAGCTCGTCGAATCCCCTGATTATCCTGATGAGCAACAAGTCGCTGCCATCCTTGGACAGGTGAGCTCTATTATGCTAGACGGCATGGCCTATCTCTCAGCAGAAGGATATGTTCATGGATTCCTTAGTTGCTCGAATATCCTCGTGAGCTTGGTGCATTTCCTCGACTCTTAAGTGTTGTTTGCTAACTTCCATTCGAGTATTGGATTTTCTTGTCGAACCAAAAATTAAAGGGGATCTTTTCAGACACGTGAAAGCTGCTTTATTAAGGATTCCATGCAGGCATCTTAAAAAGTTACCATCGTACCAAAGGGACGAACTAGGCCATTTTCGGGAACTTTTTGACCGTAACAAAACGATTCATATCGGCTTTGACACTGCGGGCGCCAAAAAAAACCTGTGCCAGAGATACATTTATCTGTGATATAATTGCATTTTATGCAACGAAGGTAGAAGGGGTCAAATTTTCTGGGGTATCAGGGTTGATTCTTCGATCATCATCAATAGGTCAAGACTTTTATCAGAGGATTGGAACGTTCTGGATCGACATTTATCCTAGCCCACGCATTTGGGTGCATCCAAAAGCCAATACAGCAGACGAGCAAGAACGAGGGGATGATGATGGAGAGGAGTATAACGATAGGGAAGATAGAGACTGTTCAGATGAGGTGACCAGTGTGAGAAATGATTAGATTAGATTAGATTAAAGGCCATTATTCTAATCTAATCAACCACTTTTAGGTGCTACTCATATTCTATTCTATTTAAATCATGATTAATTGATTATTAATTAATTAATTTGAATAGCAAGTCACGTGCAACACACTAAGCCTAAAGTGGTAATTTTAGGACGTAACTAACTACTTTAGTCTTAGTAAGTAGGTCACGTGCTAGTTATATGACCATGTACACCGCTTCTGGTACTCGCTCTCTATAATATACGTCATGTGACGAGTTATTCAAATTGATCAATTAATAACTAACTAATTATTCTATTCTAATTAAGCCCTCACTTAAAGACGTTAATCATATTCTAATCTATCTACTTGAATAGATTATATTAATAATTAATTAATATAAGTAATTCTTTGACATATTGGAGGTAACTGATCATGTAGTGAAAGACTACGACGACGACGAGGATACAGATGTTTTAGATAGGGGGAATGCCTCTGAAGAGGATTTAGAAAATCACACCGAAGACGACAAGATGTCAATTGACCAGTCTGAAAGCACAGGAGAGAGTGACGCAGAAGATGAGACAAAACCGGAAGCTTCCAAGGCTAAGATATATTGATCCTTAATCTGGGCTATATTGGAAGACGCAGAGATGCATGAGAGGGTGCCAGAAGGAGATTCGTTTAGTGAGCAGGCTAAGGCACACTTTGTCATCACCCTCGTATGATAGGAAAGCTCGAGGAGGACTCTACAACAGACGAGTCATTGAATTTTCACGAAAAGGGACCGGTCGCTTATGAGTTCACCTTTTGGCAGCAGTACCAATCATCTTCAATCACACCTGGCCTACATTAATTTCCCGGCATTATAAAAGGTTTGAACAAAGTTTCACCGTCTCGCATCAACCACACGACTTCGACCTTCTCGCCAACGCAGGCTGTCTTTCAACCATCTCAACCACAAACAAAACTTTACATAGCAAGTCAAGCGCCGCAATACTCAGCGATGGCGTCCACAGATTATCAATGACACTGTTCCAACAGTCTGACCTCGCTACAATAGCGTCTCCGACTTCATGCATCAGCAGGCATGTGCTCGACAAACCTCTCAGCTTCAGCTCCCTCAGCCGACCACTCAGCAGATTGATTTCACCCCCTTCTCCAAGCTGCCTGCCGAACTCCGCAACCTCATCTGGCAGCTCGTTGCCATTCAACCACACAAGGTAATGCTTGTCAATAAGTGTCACGATCATAACCATCGGCACCGTCTCGTTGAAGGCAAACAGAAGTACCCGCAATCTTGTGCACATGCAAGGAAGCACGCGAGGAGGGTTTCAGATATTGCACACACTCGTCCACGATGCGAAAGACTTTCGCATCAACCGCACGGATGCTAAACGCAGCGATACACTGTTCGTCAATTTTGAGGTCGACATCTTCCTTCATTGCAAGGCCATGGGCGTGCGAGCGCAGGCTTGAATATTAGCGTGGAAGACTTGCAGCGTGCGAAAGGGAGCTGGATTGCACGGAAGCTGGAAGCCTGGGTGAGGACTTGCATTCGAGCCAGCCACCTAAGCTCCTAGACGTGATACCGGGGAGTTGACATATCAATGTGGAGGTGAAAGAATTGCCTTACCTAGCTTGGGCCTACGAGTATGACGTCCAGTGTTCAATCTCCAGCGCCATGGTCGAAATGAAGAAAAGCGGAAGAATTGGAAAAGGGCTTTACAGAGTTCGCTAGGATCGGAGAAAGTACTACAGGAAGAAATATCGTTTAGCCTTCGTTTAGCCTTCGTTTCGAGACTGATTTCAATGACGATGCGGCTCCATGTGATGCATCTGAGAAGCGGGACTGGATGAAGTTGGCAGACGTGGAGGAAGAGGCTGAGAGAACTGGAGAGTTACCTCCTGTTTGGACTCGGACTCGCTGGGGAGATTAGACGGCAGATGAGACACCAGAGCAATGTGTATCGAATTCTTCTGTATTTGGGTCCTTTACTCAAAATAAATTAAACCAGAAGGAACTCAAATGCACTAAGCTGTGGCAGTAAGTCAGGCTCTTGTATCGAAAGGTCGAATTACATATCGAGGTAGAATTGTCTATCCATTCCTCACCAACAATACTCAGTGCACTCCCCTCCCGACCTCAACATCAATTCCTCCTACTCCACTCCAAACCGCTCTACGGCAAGCCCATAGTCCAACAACAATTTCTCGCGTCCACCCACTCCGCCCTCCGCCCTGTTCGTTCCTTACGCCCAAAGGCTCAAAACAAAACTACAACAACAACCGCGCCCAGGGTAAAAGCTCCTACAACCGCCAACGCAGCGGCGAACGATGTGACAATCTTCACCCAAGTACCCTGCTTCAAGTCTCTCAATCTCATCTCCGAGGTGGAGGATCGATCATCATTCTTTCCACCCTGAAAAGTCCCATATGCTTTCTCTACGTCTTGTTGAGATTTTGGAGGCTGGAGATTTGCTGTTAGTGCTGTGAGATAGCATTTTTAAGTTTGGAAATGGGTGTGGAAACTCACTGGCGTGACAGACATTTCGATGACTGAATATCCGAGTTCTTTTGATGTTGATTTCTCCATTTTTGGGATTTATTGGCTCTCCAAATTTCTTTCAGTAACAGAATCTTCAACCTTAAAACACTTCCCTCGATCTCTCTGGAAACCTCTTTGGAAAGAAATATCTAGCAAGATCCTCTCCAGATATATATCCCGGGATCAACCCAAACCTCTCAACGAGGCCTCGTGCCCAACGTTTCAACCCTCCCAAGATAAGGAATCCTGACATGTGAGCGTTTTCTTATCTTTGGGGTGATGGGCCAGTTAGTGGCGGGAGCGAGACCCTGCGTGCATTGGTCGTTGCGGATGGTGTGCATGAACCGGGGGCGCATGACTCGCTTGTTGATATGCCGAATCGGGACGTGACGGGGCATGACCACGGTTCTCTAGAAAATGTAAAATCACGACGGATGACTTGAGATAAGCCAATTGTCTAAATAATTGAATGCCAGGTGATGATCTTAGATGTCATGTTCAAGATTCGAGGTGAGACATGGGAAATTAAGATATCCATGAGTCCTAGAGAAGTAATGTTACGGAGAGAAGAACCGCATCATTTCGTAAAACTATAGACGGCATCCAACCCTAAGTACTTGGACCTTTTCGACTTCATACCCTACAATGGAGAATTCTGCATCTAGTAGGTCACCAGAGCAAGACTCGACTCTCACGCCTGATCCCTTCCTCCCTTCCCCAGCCTCTGCTCCAAGCCTACGTCCACAGGCCCTACTGTCTCCTTCTCACCAAACATCTCTTCATCCCTCCTCTCCTCAATCGCCACTTTAACCTTCTCCGTCCATCCATCCAGCGTCTTCGCCTTAAACACAGTCAAGTACACTGGGAACGTTCTCGTAATCACAAACCCAATCAACGTTACGAAGAACGCATGCTGAGTATTACCTCCCAGCGCATCAGCCAGTGTGCCTAGGGCCGGAGGGAAGAGTACTCCTCCACTAACAACCGCAACGATGAAGCTTGCTCCAGGCTTGCTGTGGCGACCAAGACCTCGTAGAGAGAGCGTGAAATTGAGAGGAAAGATACAACTCTCGAAGAACAAGACCAACGAGATAGAGGCAATACCCTCGTTCCCAGTCAACCCCATAACCAGACATGAACCCCATCAACACAAGACGAGGCTTAACAAACTTGAGAAGTCTGGAAGCGAAGAACCTTCCAATGGCAAAACGCCCTTGCGCAACAGCAAGTAAATTACTCGCGGTCCTATGGCTCGTCCTAGGCCTAACATAAATAACATAATTGATAAATACCTAGCATATGCTACCTACGTGCCTACATAGCAAAACTGCGCTAGTACACTATTAAATAGCGTATACTGCCTCCTTAACGGCTTATCCTCGAAATCCGTGTCTTGCGCACTTATCTGTGCTTGATTCTCCATGTCTGCATCTATCACTTCCCTGGGGTGTTGGGGAGAAGGGGGGTTTCAGGAAGAAGATAGCGAGCAGGAAGACGAAGATCGCAATGCTGAGATAGACGTATTAGACCGAAGTGAGAGATTGATCGTTCAAGTTTTTGGAGATTACTTGGGAGGCGACGACGGGCGCGACGACGGTGCCGATGGCTTGGAAGGCTTGGGCGAGGGTGAGGCGTAGCTCGCTGTAGCGGGTGGATCGCAGGTTGCGATGAAGGGGTTTGCTGCGGTTTCGAGGGTGGAGAGACAGGAGCCGACGATGAACATGCTGCCGCAGAAGCCACCGAAGCTGGGTGATGTTAACATGCGAGAAGGTGTGGAAGTGATGGGATTGACTCACTATCCGTAGACTCCCGAAGGCCAGAAACACAGAGCTCCAACTCCGTAGACACAGAGTCCGAAGATGGAAGCCCAGCAGTATCCGAAACGACGAACAATCCAACCAGAGCAGGTCAAGGGACCGGTAAAATAAGCGCCGAAATAGGCAGCTTGGAGGCCACCAGACATGTCTTGGCTGATGTTCAAGACAGTCTGGAAGTGAGAGTTGAGACGTCGAGGAAACCGTAGGCGAATCCCAACATGAAGAAGAGGACAGTGACAAGACAGACAGGGACTCTTTGCTCTGTAAGCTAAGTCACTTCGAAAAGCTTAAAAATAGTTGATTTTTAGTTCCTACTCATTTTCTTCTTCATACCTCCTCTATGCCCTCTACCTAGACTTCCTTCGGCTTCCGATATACACTATCATATAACTTCCTACCGTCGTTCTTCAGAATGTCGTCAAATTTCCAACACTTATTGCTGTTTGCCTCATGTTTGGCGTTTTCCACTAGACTTCACTTTTAACTTAACGCAGCGTAAGCCTTGTGGTTGTTTGGAATTTTCAATGCCGACTCGAGATCATCCCTGAATTTCTCACTCACTTATTTCCAGTCTTGAATCTCTCTTTTTGAACGCTATCTCTACATGGTATAGAACTCTTACAATCTCATTCTACCTTTTGCAGTGCCTCAATTGAAGAACAAGTTGCTCACTAATGGCTAGCACGCTACTTTTTCTACAATGATCTTTCGGAGCATTTGAATGGGAGTTTGCCATTTTCTATTTCGGAGATTCGAATCTTGGCAGAGGAAGCAACGTTGGTTCGGTTATTTTGAATCCAAAAGTCTCCACCCTCTGAATATAAAGTTCATCATCACCCCGAAGATGAACGACACATCTGACAGACTTAGTATGGAAACATACGCTTGCTGCTGAACCTTGGAAGTTTGAAGATGTACTTTTCTATCGCGAAAAGGTCAAATTTCCTATTGAACCCGCTGACTAGCATGCCTACGCTCCCTATTACTCGCTAACGCGTCTTTTAAATCCAGACAAGTTGTTGTCGACTCCCTTTCCGCCGTCGTTTTGCAGATTGTTCTCAGTCCCTCGATCTGCCGTGATACTGGGTGCTATAGGTGATACTTCTACTGGTGGTTATATGAGCCTATGTAGGCGATGAAAGAAGTCTGCATAGCAGTACTCGAGAACTCTCCACGGGTAAATGAGACCTGGAGACTCCCATAAAATACACCTCACGTCTCGGTAGACTGCGTGCTTGGTGTTTGCTACCTTGACTTCAGCTCGAATTTATGCAGTTTGCAGACGAACTCCGCAGTAAAGATTTCTCGATAACTCACTAAATCTACGTTTCTGAGGCAGAGATGCTTAGGTTCTTGAGATTCTCATGTTTTGGAGGATCTGACGGGTTCCCTTCACAGTTTCCGTCATGTTAATATCCCACCTGTGGAGGTAGGTAAGTTGCTGATTTATTCTTTAACTTTTACTAAAGATTTCAGTTAACTAATAATTGAATTGAGCAGGCGCAGCCGCTTCCAATGATGATTATTCTAAGTTGAGGATCGTACAATCAAATCAAGCGTTTCTCCACTCCAACCCCACCTCATAGACGATATCCAATACTCAATTTCAAGCAGTCACAGCCTCTTTCCTCCTCCGCACCTCAATACACGTCTGAAACGGCGGAATGCTCACAGCACCTAACCACTTGATCTTTGGCCGTTCCGGCAGCCGCTTAATATCATAATTCAAGAGAATATACACCAGCGCCATCTTCAACTCATGCGCCACAAAGAAGCGCCCCGGACACGCATGCCTCCCATGTCCAAACGGTAAATGCTCAATACCAGTCGTCACCATACCCAACTGTTTCAACTTCAACTCTTGCTCTGAATTCTTCTCTCCTTGAGACTTTGCCTCATACTCTTCTCTCGCCTTAGAATACCGAAACGCATCATAACCATCCGCATTCGAAAACATATCTTCGTCATGCTGTATCCCGTGCAGATTGAGCGTAAGGAAAGTCCCGTAGGGCAGATGCGAGCCGTCTTCCATAGCCGCACCTTCCGGCGCAACGACCTTTTTCTCCACCAGCGTCTGCGCGAAATTGGCTGAGCGCATACTCTCACGGATTGCGCTGTCAAGTCGGATGAGACGGGAAAGTGCATTCTTAGTCCAGTGCCCGCCTTCCTCTTTCAGCACTCTAACCGCCTCCTCGCGAATAGCATCAATATACCCGAGCGCTGGATCAGAAGCCATGAGATCAAGGATTACCCCATGGCCCGTCAAGGATGTAGTATGTGTAGCTGCAAACTCGAGCGGCATGATTCGTTTCGAGATGGTATCTGGTCTTCCTTCGAACTCATTGCCCTGCTGTTGAGCGACCCTTATCGTCCAAGTAATGAAATCTTCGGGCGCTGTCCAGTCCTCGTATTTCGGGTCTCCGGCTTCCTTCTGCTTCATATCGTGTATGCGCTGATTAATGATAGGTAGCGAGAATTTCGAGGCTTTCTTCCAATGCCACCAATTCGGCAGGCCTGCAAGTCGTCCGATAATTGGTCGCAAAAGAATTGGTGTCAACCCCAGCAGTAGCATATTGCGAATCACATCATGCGTGAAGCCGATACAGTGGGCTAGGAACTCCTCATTCCTGCACAGCGGCCACCCGACCAGCATCCGATTCGTGATATACGGCACAATGGCCAGCCAGCTCTCCCATACATTAACCTTCTTATAATTCTCGGTATCAGTCCCATACACTTTATCAATCGAGAACGCGACCTCTTCTTCCATAGCGGGAATCAGATCATTCAGGTTCCGCGCCAAGCTCTTGTGTATGACTTTCGCATGGAACGGGTCCTCGAGGAAACGCGCATTGAAGAAATTGTATGGCCCATGGAGCTCTTCGCTCTGCGCAGCCCAGGAGGAGAGGATGTGATCGGGCTGTTCGAGCATCCAAGAGGTTTGGGCGCGCGAAAGTACGATTTGGGTGTGGCGGACTGCGGTGCCGGGGATGATGAAGGAGAGGCCATGTTTGTTGTACTGCGTTACAGAACTATCAGTTCATATTCTCAGAATGAACTGGGGAAAGAGGTGGAGGAGAACTACCTTATTGTATCCTTCCGTCACCCAATCGTTATACTTGAACGGGTATGTGAAGTTCCCCTTCAGCCAGGCGAGCGCGCCTTTGCCTTCCCCCACCCAGGTGATGTGTGGGGGTAATGCGGACTGAGCCACAGCTTGAGAGATAAAAGTAGCGATGCAGAAGATGACGACCACGGCCACCACGTTCCCCGTGGTCAAGTAATCGAGAAGCACGCTGTTCGCCATCACCACATCGCAGATGATATCCAAAAATGTCCACAAGTGAGAATGGGAGAACGGGGTGGTTGAAATAAAGTTCAGAGATAAGCAAGCAAGTGGATACAGAGGTGCGGAGGTACCGTCATCTTTATGTCTCATTCCCCAGGCCCATGCTGATTCTGCAGGGAGCACAGGCCAGCTGTCAGCACAACTGGCTCTCAGCGGAGAAAAAAGTGGCCGATATTGGTATCTGCCTATGTCTAACTTTCAGGCTTCAAGAACAGCTACAAAACCGGAATCAAATTTTCTATAATAATAATAATTTAAATTTAAATTAAAGAGAAAGTTTGGCTCTTTAGAGCTCTGATATTAAATTTTAGCAAATTTCACGTGGCTTTGTGGAAGTTTTGTTATTGCTAGAGCCAGGGTCTTAGCGTTGTGGGCGTGCCAAAATCGGCCACTTTTTACTCCGCCTGAGACTGGAAACACACTTGTGGCATAGCGCTGCAGCGAGCCTACCGATTGGTCGTCTCGTATGAATCTGCGGAAGAGACATGCAGCCACGGGACGCCGTCAGCGGAGCCGTTAACGGCAGAAGTAAAATAACCAAGACATGGCGAATGGGGGATTGTCCTTATCCTGTATGAACGAATGCGAAGTCTCGGGCTTAAATGTGCTGCAAGATCAGCATCTCGTTGGACGCTGGCACGCGAGCATGCCGAGCTGATGCGCCACATGAGATATGATTCGCAAAAACACACGAAGCTACTCAGCGATGCCTGTCGCGGTGCATCTGTTGAGTATCTCAACTCGATGGAAACCTCAAGTTCAAGGATACCGCAAGTTCATAGATATCCCAAGTTTAGAGATCTCAAGTTCATGAATATCTGAAGTACAAAAAAATGTCTAGTTCACAGAATATTTTCGTAATGATTTAGTGCTTCGCCCATGCATCACGAAAGGCTATGTCGAGTATCAATGCCAATATTTGAGTAACACTTCGCCGCTTCAAGAGAACTTAAGCGCACCATCCATAAAATATATAAGTATGAAGAGCGAGCTTACAATAGTGAGTAGGCCAAAAATTATACTACAGAAACCACCGACTTGGAAAATATAAATACACAACAGTCTACTAATGACGATCAAATATTGTACGACGGCAGAGTATTCTGCGACGGCGAAAAGACTGAGATTAAGGCCTGCCTTGTGCCCCTTGGCAATGTATAAGAAGAGATTCTCGTGGCAGTCGAATGACAAGTTTCTCGTTCTACAAGGCATAGGTCTTGGAGACAGGTACAGCCCTGTTGCAGATTCAGAAGATATAGGATGCAAGCAACAACTCGATTTGAAAGTCATTGGAAATAAACGAGTGTTTTGCTAAATTACATTGTGGCTAGGCAACTTTTGATGGAGTTCGCTAACAAAAATCCCCCATAAAAGTATCGCTTCGCAAATGGTTCATTTTCCAATGCCGCGCGCCTTCGTAAGTAACTTGAACACGACGAAGCTAGAAAGTTGAAACGAATGAGCTTGTAGTTTCCAACATGGAAGAAAGCCGCCACGATATCTGCTCTGGGACCCTGTGCCTATAACATCCCCTAAGACATGCACGGAAGGTGGGAGATCCCTGCGATATGTTAGCAATCAAATCCCTGCAGCCAAATACGTCTTGAAAACACATACATCCGTCAATGTTCTCGCCGCCCATATCTTTGACCGTGCACTTGTCGGCGACAGACATGTCCTACTTGGTGATAGCGCTGCAACCGTCGTGGAAGCACTCGGACTTATTCATAGCGCGCTCGAGCGCGTCGCCCTTTAAGCCGAACATATAGTCGGCGTGAGTGCCGTACCCGCTAGCGCCCTCGAAGCTCCATACGAACGGGTTTGGATCGCCCGAATTCCGTAGACTGTTGAACTTGGTCGTGTCCCAGACGGTCTCATAGGTCACTTGTGGTGCACGAATAGGGTGAGAGGGTGGGTATGGAGGGGCGTTAGTAAAACCGTCCAGTTTAATAGTATTATTTTAAATAAATTAAAATTATTTAACCATTTTATATCTACCAGAGCCCGAATGTGTAGATTTATAGATTATAAATCATAAATTTGTTTGGTTGATAAAACCGAACCAATGTTTATTTTCGGATTCAAGATATAAAGATCTTCATTGTTCGGTTGAGGTTAGATATAAGTCTATCTAATTCGGTTCGGAGGAGAGAGAAGGGTTTAGTAATCTATGTACTGTACAATATAAATCCGGACTCCAGGTTCTTAAGCAGAGAGAGAAAAATCTTCAAACTCCAGGTAAGTCTTCCTACCCATCATATGGTACAATGCAAAAAGAAATCTAATCACATTCATCCACCTACTCAGTCACCTCATTCTCTGCTTCTCAAGCCCTGCAAATTCACCAACTCCCAATACATTCCTCTCTTCTCCATCAACTCCGAATGACTTCCCTTCTCCACCACACGTCCCTGATCAATAACGTAGATTACATCGGCGTTTTGGACAGTAGAGAGACGATGCGCAATGGCGATTGTTGTTCGGCCTTTTGCTGCAGAGTCGAGGGCTTCTTGGACTATGCGTTCGGATGTTGAGTCTAGGGCTGAGGTGGCTTCGTCTAGGAGTCTGTGGTGGGAAAATGGATTAGTATGTGTGGAAGGATGGAGAAAGGGCTGGAGACGGTGGCTTACAGAATCTTGGGATCACGGATCAAAGCTCTAGCGATTGCTACTCTTTGTTTCTGACCGCCAGAGAGCATAACGCCTTTTGAACCGACCACTGTGTCGAATCCATCTGGCAATGAGATCTGGGGTGGATTAGCAAATTTTTATTTCATTCAAAGAGAGAGTGTGACATACGATGAAGTCGTAGATATTAGCATCTTTGCATGCCTTGACCACGACGTCTTCATCGACATCTTCTGGAGCGCCAAGGCGGACATTCTCCCTGATTGTGCCACTGTAAAGAACCGGTTCCTGGCTGACTAGCGCGATATGACTTCGGTATTCTCGCAAGTGGAGGGTCGAGATGTCTTTCCCATCTAGCATCACGCTTCCAAGCTTCGGGTCATAGAATCTCTCGATGAGAGATACGACAGTTGATTTCCCACAACCAGACGGACCAACAAGAGCGACATATTGTCCAGGCTCGAACTTCAGATCGATACCTCTGAGAACAGGTTGTGTAGGTCTGGTCGGATATCTGAAATGCACATCCTTGAACTCAATCTCCCCTTTGACATTATCCACCTTTTCACCCTCGTCAGACCAACTATCGATTTCTGGAACCCGTTCAAAGAGCGTCTTTAGTGTATCTGCAGCCTGTTTCGACTTGCCCATATCAGGAGCATGTGAGAAAATGCCACCGGCGGACTGGGCACCGAAGATCACAACGACAAAACAAACGAAAAAGCCTTGCATGGAAAGCTCTCCTCTCGATATGAGAGTTCCGCCCCACCAAAAGCCCAGTGCACTAGCACAATACATTCCCGATTGCCCAGCAGCGTACAGAGAACTGGAACGAAGCACAGACTTCAGACTCTTTTTCGTCTGATTAACAACCATTTCATGGTATATCTGCCAAACGTCATCTTCTCTCGTCAAAGAAGCGATTGTTCGGATAGCAGATGTGGCTTCACAGGCAAAGCTCGCTGAAGATTCGTATGCCTTACGACCCCGAAGATTATATTGAGCGAGCATCCAGAACCGTACAAAGCCGCAGCACAAAAGGACTGGCATGGCACTTGCGGCCACGAGACCGAGTTGCCATTTTATCGCGCAGGAGATGGCGAGTGCTTCGATAATGGTAGTGACGGCTGCGAGTATTGCGCCTAGTGTCGCGCCGCTCATTCCTGCAAGGGAAGTGACTTCGGTGTAAAGCATGGAGACAAGTGCACCTGAAGAATTCTCAGGGCGATCGAAGAAGGAGATGTCTTGTCGAAGTATGAAGCGGATTGCACGGCTGCGGGCCTTGAAAATCAATCGTTCGGCGCCATATGCGAAGGTGACTCCCTGGAAGGTGAAGGCGATGAATATGGCGATACCGGTTACGAGAAACATGAGAGACCAGAAGTTCACGTCGTGTCGCAGTGTGGTGTATTGGTCTGCAGGGAGTGAGAGAGCCGAGACTGACTTTCCCATGTAGACTCCTTGAAGAGGAACTCCACTACCTCCGATAATTGAGCAGAAGAGACCGATTGTCATGATCCCAATTTCTTCGCGGTTGAGATTGGCGATGAATTTGATAAGCGTCCAGAGGGAGTAGTTGTACCGCGGAGCTGTATCATCCGTTTCTTGTCCGTATTGTGAGCCAGTCAAGGTTCGCATTGGTTTCATCATGGTTTCGCTTGCTGTCGTGCCTTTGGTTTGCATCTTTGCCAATTCCGCGCCTGGTTCCCCGTGGTCATCAGTGGAATCGATAATCGTGCCGGATGCGATGCGCTGTGCCTCAAGAAGTTCAAGGTACGCTCCCCTTTTGCGTACAAGCTCGTCGTGAGTTCCTTGTTCGACGATGCTGCCCTCGGCCATGACCACGATATTGTCTGCATCTCTGATGGTAGATAAACGATGAGCGATCACAATACTGGTGCGACCTTTGGATGCGGCTTCGAGTGCAGCTTGGACGACGCCTTCGGATTTTGTGTCGAGTGCCGATGTGGCTTCGTCTAACAATAGGATTTTGGGATCACTGATGACTGCTCGGGCTATAGAGATTCGCTGTTTTTGCCCACCAGACCTAGAAGCACAATGTCAATGTTGAAGTTCAAGCAGGACATCAGGAGGTATATCTGTACGTACATCAAGAATCCCCTCTCACCGACGTCGGTATTATATCCTTCTGGCAGAGCACAAATGAATTCATGAGCATTTGCCATCTTCGCGGCTTCAATCACCAATTCCATCTTCTTCTCATCATTTGCATCTTGCATCGGTGACCCAATAAGACCATGCACGATGTTGCCGTACACCGAAGTGCGGAACAGCACTGGCTCTTGACTCACAAGCGCCATCTGTTGTCTTAACCATTTCAAGTCGAGTGTCTGGATGTTTTCACCATCAAGTAGAACCTGACCAGCAACAGGAGGATAGAAGCGTTCAATCAGACCGATAACAGTCGACTTGCCGGAACCAGAAGCTCCAACCAGTGCAGTGACTTTACCGGCAGGGATGAGGAGATCGACACCCTCCATCACAACGACTTCCTGTCTGGACGGGTAAACATGCTTGACTCCCTTCAATTCGATTGTTCCCTCCACGGTTGGTAATTTTTTCCCTGCCACAGATTGTGCGTGCGAGGATGGTCGGTCGATGAGACTGAAGATGGGTCCGCCAGTTGCAATAGCAACAGCAAATGCCTGCATGTGAGGCATCACTTGTCCCAATGCTACGGAGCCCATCATCATGGCGAGAAGGACAGTGACGATTTGGCCAACCCGAACTACACCCTGGACCAAAAATCTGGAACCCTGCCAGAATGATAATCCATAATTGCAGAACATGATAAATATCATTGTCCCGAACATCATACCCATGACACTTCTCAACTTGAAGCCACCTTTTTCGGCCTTTAGGAGATATCCGTCGTACTCTTTTGCAAGGCGCTCCTGGGTTCCCAAGGCGGTGGCATTCCTGATCGAGCTGAATACCTCTTCGGTAAGCGTCGCTCCGTTTCCAGTATAACGTCCAGATTCTATCTTGAATTTGATAATAAGTTTGGAGAATCCACCCATACAGGCAACCATAGCAATGATAGTGGAAATTAGAATCAAAGTCAACCTCCAGTCTTTAATAAGTCCTACGACAAGAGCACCAACGAAGGTAGCAATACCTGTCAGAGTAAGGCTAACCTTTTCCGAAATGCCCGTTTGTATATCGGCCATGCTTGATGTGATTTTGGTGGTTATGTCGCCTGCGCCGAGCTTATCGAAGTAACCGATGTTCTGGCGAAGAACGGCTGCTAGATATTCCTCTCGAAGCTTCTGGGTGACATGCTCGCCGGCGTAGATGAAGCCTACAGTGGAAATGTAGACGGTAACGAATGATGCGATGGCGAGATAGATAAAGTAGAGTGCAAGGTGACTAATCTCGTGACGGAAAGCGGATACCTCACCATCTCCACGTAAGAAAGACGCAAATGTGGTCGTGAGTTGTCCAAACACTACCTGTAGATCGTGAGCCGCAGGAAATGATAGCAATGTTAGAGGACTTACAGTCATCAATGGAAGAATGACACCGGCTATGATCGCACAAACCGAGGAGACCGCGATGATTATGAGATCAGTTTTGGTCGCATATCTATACAGCATGACAAAGGATCCTTTAACTTCGGGGGTGTCCAGCTGTCTGTCCAGAATCCGTTGCTCATCTTCAGTCAAATGATTTCGTAAAGCTTTCTCATTCTCGGTCGTCACGGTCGACTCGCCGTTGGCTGACCTTGGCTTTGGGTTGGGTTCGACACCAACCGAAATGGAGGTATCTCCTTTTTCTTCGTGCCCGCTGGCAGAAGCCATGGTGGCGTGTGGGCAAAGGCTTTGTTGCCCGTGGTTGATTGTGGCTGAACAGTGTCGACACGAACGAGGCTAAGATTAATGTCGTGAGGCTGAAAAACAGAGCTTTGGGCGGCGAAGGAAGGGGCGAAGGATAAATGAACAGGACGAGAAAGGTGAGGTCGTGGAAATGGTGAATTACAATCAATATCTAAGCAATGAACGACGACGAACCGCGACAAGGCAGCAGGAGGGCGATGACAGCGATCGAAGGGAACACTTGTCATTATATTCCTGTCAAGTCATCGTTGTTCCAGCCCGCAGCCTCATCCGCGGTGGGTCATCATATCCCCCGAGTGTAGCAAATGAGCGGCGCATATCCGAGGGTTAGGCACAACATTCGTACAGTACATTCGTATTCCCAAAACGGGATCGCGCCAATGGCCCCTTGAGGAATACGGCGAGCGTCAGAGATGTCCTTGGATAATGGAAGAAAATCAATAGTAGTAAACACTGTCCATGCATTTGTCGGAGGCTAAAACGATGCGATCGTTTCGCAGGCTGAACCATGCAACATGCACGAGAGGCAATGGGAGCGACTGAGATGGGTGTGGAAAGTGTGATGCGATGCATTCCTGCTCCTGCACCCGCAGTTAAGGGCGCCGTTAGTGGATTTTCATGTAAATTCCGTGTGAGTAACAAGCCAATTTCAATGATAAACCTCATTCGAATCACGGGAGATGTTTTACTATCTCACAATGACGAGAGAGAACTCTGCTAATTGGTGCCAGACACCGCATCGCAGAAGAGCAGAGGTGAGTAGTGTTTTGGTTTTAGAGGGGAGTATCGCTACCACCTTTACGGAAGCCTTACATAAATCCACCGACTTGCATCGCAGAATCAGGTAATTCCTCTTCCGGCCAAAAGTTTACCTTCGGCCACTCGATCCCAGAGCGAAGTGCAATAGGAGGTCCAGTGCACGCATCGCATCCAACCAGCTTCTCCACTAGAGTATTATACATGAATAATGCTCGCTCTCTCATCCACCAAATCCTATCCGACAAGACGCTGAGGATTGCCGCGTAATACCAGAGCAATATACACAAGGACGTAGGATTGTTCTCTCTAACTTGTTGCACAAACCCTTTTGTGCAAAGCATAGGCCAAGTGAAAAGGTACCGGTAGATATCGTTCGATACTCCAGATCCCTCAATATCAGGTTGTGCAAGCCTGATAGCAATTATTACGAGCCCCAGACGCTGCATAGAACTGATATTGTCGGCAGAAGCGTTCTCTAAGGTACGAGTTCTTAACCCACAGAAAACACAGTGGCCGATCGCTGTTGAGAACTTCTCTCCGCTGGGCTTGTGAGCACGGACGTATTCTTCGAGGACAACTTTGGGGCTGTATGAAAAGATCGTGCACCAACTGCATCGAGAAAAGAGGTATTGAGCTGTGATGAGACAGTCTTTTAGCCCATTGAAGAGAGCCACTGTCTCCCGAAAGCAGTAAGCCAATTCAAAATCATCTCCCAGCTCGTTGTCGGTAATAGACCAGGAATGGTGGATCAGAAGAACGGAGCCGCCAACAATTGCATCGAGGGTGGTAGTGGTGATTTTCTCTGCGAGTGCAACTCTAAGACCAGAAAGTGCATTCGCGAAGTAGTGAAGAACTGGTCGACGATTAGGGTCATTCTTGGGAAGATGGGAATTAATGTGTGATGCGGCAAGAAGCATTATTGCGTTCATGAGATAGTCATGGTGCAGTGCAGAGCTGATGACGTCCCACTGCTCTGTTGATGGAAACAGAGCGAGAGCCTTTGATGTGAATCTTTCGAAATGCTGAATAAGCTCTCTCTCGGCCGGGCTGCGTTTCAAAATCATGCCGACGTGACTCGGAATCGTTGCAGGAGAAATACGGCCCAAGATTTCATCGCTGATATCGTCTTTCCAGGTCCCTACAGTGGAGTCACATTGCTGAGAGGCGTCCCTGAAAGTACGACCGCTTGCTGGATTTGAAGAATGAGACGTATCCCCAGAGACAGAACTCCGTTGTGCAATCGGACTACGTGCTGGAGCTATATTGACGAGACTACATTCGAAGCCCCGCTTCTTGCAATTCAAGCAAGAAGGGCGAGTCTCATCACACTAAATCACGTGTTAGCACATCGAGAACCTTTCGAGGTGAGCCTCAACTTCTCATCAGCCTCAGACGCATTTAAAGTTCTGACTGACCTTGACTTTCCTCTGCTTGCAAGTTCTGCAGCCTGTTCTAGACTTTCGATGTCGCTGTCTCTTCCTCAACGGTTCCCCATTTTCATCCAATTCCAGCTTCTGCAGATGCGTCGGTTCGGCATCTCCCGACACGAAAAAGGAGAAGTTACTAGACTCCATGTCTATCCTGCAGCAGTCGTATCCCAAATGCAGAAGGCACGCTGTCTTCCATGATCGCTTTTATAAGGGACTGGGCATTTCTCAGGTGACGACGCAACTCAGTTGTGGAAACATTGATGACCCGGCGTGGCGCAGCAGTCTGATGCTAAAGAGGGCTCGTATTCTGAATGTGGTTAGAGGATTTTCGTATTCTGAATTTAGTATAGCTACGTCCCAGCTCGATCACTTGATTTCTATTAAAAAGTCGATTGCCTTCGTATTCATTTACGCTCAGATGTGCATGGTTTTCCATCGAATTCACATATTAGTCTTACGATGTTCCAAGTCCCAAAGGTTTCAGGCTTGGAGTGTTGCATTTTTAAGTGCCTGAGGCCCTCAAACGCTCGCCTGGGTTATACTAAGCTGGCGAAGCCCTTCGGGACCGTCAACTCTAAACGTTAACTTTTGTCTTTCATAACTCTTATGTAGAGGCTAAAGCGCTTATCTAGAGTATGTGGGCCCGCCAGTAAATTTGCTTGATTTCTCACTTAAATACGCGCTTTCCTCCCTTATAACTGTAATAGCAGGGGTGCTAGAGGGCAACAGGAGGGAT
>AYLM01001564.1:0-49119 GCA_001625345.1 Cairneyella variabilis | reverse complement strand
CAAAGATCTAAAGCTAGAGATGGAAGAAGGAGGGGAGAAGCCCCAACTATATAGCCGGATGGCGGATCACATGATATAACGGGTAGTCAGGGCAAGGTTCTGAACCCGTGCCCTGACAGTCGCAATAGGTCTGAACAAGTAGCTAAATGAGGGTTATAGTGTATATTGCGTATAAAGCAAGGAGTTTTGTTTGGATGTAAGACTCAAGCTTGCCGATTAGACGCGGCAAGAACTACTCCTATATAGCCCATAATTACCACATAGTTTCGTCAATACCGGACACTATATACCCTCCTTCGGTGAAGCCGAAACTAGATTTTCGGCATATCCGAAAATGAGGTGATTCTTGCCCAAGTCCCTTATAGCCCTGCATATAGTCTTATTAAGGCTCTTGTTACAGCAGGAGGGGAAGACAAGCTATATACCCTTACATAGAGCACTAACTCCGTCCCCACCTATATAGCCAAGTTTAAAAGAGTGCTATATGAGGCAAGAGGCCAGGATTAGGCAGACGTCAATAAGATCGCGGCCTTCTATAACAGTCTTAGTGCTACAATCCGCGGACGGCTTTCTCAGCAACTCTTACTTCCCCGCGACTACTCTAAGTTCATTAGAGTAATGCAACATCTCTCTAGTTCTAGTTCTGGCTCTTCTTCTCTTAGACCTTCCTCTTACGTACGGCCTGCATATCCCAAGTATAGTCCCCGCCCACAAGACAAGCATAACGATAAACCTATGGATGTTAGCGCTATAGGTATTAATGCTATTGGTCTAGATTATAACCTACCCTCCGGCTACAGCGATTCTCCTTCTTCTTCATGACGAGCTCGTTCGACTTCTCCCGCGCGATGAGAACAACTATAGAAGGAAGGCAAGTGCGTACGGTGTGGCACAAAGGATCATTGGGTTGCGGACCGTCAGATGCAATTATATAAGCCTAAGCCCGGCAAGGTAACAATAGCTACTGTAAGCGGCGATATGGATGGGTTATTTGAGGCGCACGGGATTGAGGTGGAAGACGCGGAGGGTTCTATACTATCCCCCCACCTCCCCCCCTCTGAATAAATGTTAGTACGTCAAGGCTTGCACGAGCCAAAATTCGGCAAAAAAATATCCGTGCCGGCCTTGACGTACTAACATTTATTCAAAAGAGGGTGGGGGGGATAGTAGTGCATGAGGACGATCCAGACGCTTGGCAGAGGGGTATCTTCCCTTTTTGACGCTTGAGGGCAAGCTTTTTTTCGCCGGGGGGGGTGATGTGACGGCTCAGGCACTGCGTCATGTGGTAGTGGTCTGTGCGTAAGGGGTATAACCTTATGTCGTCTAGCTAGCTAGCTCTTCTCTCTTTGTCAGTTGTTTTAAGTAATAGAAGACACTGCTTGATCCGAATTGCTTGAGTGCCGACTGTCACAAATAAAAACTATATTAGATATAAGATAGAATAGATATAGAAAAATAAATGCCTATGTTTATTAAGAATTTTTGCAATTTGGTCGTTTTTATCACTCTACTACGGGATTCTCGTTCGGAGGGATGGGGCTTACCGGATCCGCGGTTTTACTCCGCAGATCTAATCACTAAGATCGGCTTGCGTGTTGCTGATTGGCGCGCATAATACTTCTCCACAATCTCGGGTAAGCCTACTAACAGATACCCCAGTAAGAGCGGAGAAGAACGCCAAGCGGTAGACGAACTCTATTAGATTAATATCGAAGCCAAGTTGCACAAGTATACTTAGAACATCTGAAAACCACGAGTTGGACGGAAAGTTTTATCCCACCTCTGATGCTCGCGAGAAACAGCCTCGCGTCTGTCACGAGGCCCTGTTCGTGCAATGCTAGAAAGCGACAATACTATTTCGACGGGGTTATTTGGACCGTTCCGAATACATCCCGCATAATGATAGGTGCGGTAGCAAAAAATGTATACTTTGTCCATAATTATTGGAGGAAAGTCCCGCCATTTCAATAACGCGTGCCACCTTTAATCTAGAAAACGGACATTTTAATAGATTAAATGAAGATTATAAAAAGATACGTTACGGGCACGCTTGTGAGCGTTTTGAAATCATCGACGAGAAGTTTAAACGGCCACCGAAGCAGTATAACTACATCGTAGTCCCACCGTTCCCCCACCAAAAGTGATCAGATATGTTCTCACAACCAAGCCTCGAACGCGCCTGCGTACTCGCTTTAGGTCTTATTGCCACGGGCTCCCTTGTCGCCGCTGGTCCCTGCGACCTCTACTCCTCCGGCGGCACGCCCTGCATCGCCGCGCACAGCACCACTCGTGCCCTGTACAGCACCTACACCGGCCCTCTCTACCAGGTGGAACGCGGCTCCGACGGCACCACGACCACCATCGCGCCGCTGTCCGCCGGCGGTGTCGCCAATGCCGCCGCCCAAGACTCCTTCTGCGCCGGCACGACCTGCCTCATCACGATCATTTACGACCAGTCCGGCCGCGGTAATCACCTCACCCAGGCTCCGCCCGGCGGCTTCAACGGGCCGGAATCCAATGGCTACGACAACCTGGCTAGCGCGATTGGCGCACCGGTCACGCTGAACGGTCAGAAGGCGTACGGCGTCTTCATCTCGCCCGGCACCGGCTACCGCAACAACGCCGCCAGCGGCACAGCTACAGGCGACGCGCCGGAGGGCATGTACGCGGTCCTCGACGGGACCCACTACAACGGTGATTGCTGCTTCGACTACGGCAACGCCGAGACTAGCAGTCACGATACGGGCAACGGCCATATGGAGGCCATCTACTTTGGCGATAACACCGTCTGGGGCACTGGCTCCGGCAGCGGCCCTTGGGTTATGGCCGATCTTGAGAACGGCCTGTTCTCAGGCTCCAGCGCTAGCAACAACGCGGGGGACCTGTCGATCTCCTACCGGTTCGTCACTGCGGTCGTTAAGGGGGAGCCAAACCAGTGGGCAATCCGCGGCGCCAACGCTGCATCCGGCTCGCTGTCGACGTACTATAGTGGCGCGCGCCCAAGCGTGTCTGGCTACAACCCGATGAGCAAAGAGGGGGCCATCATTCTCGGCATCGGCGGCGATAACAGCAACGGCGCTCAGGGCACGTTCTACGAGGGCGTGATGACCTCCGGCTATCCGTCCGATGCAACCGAGAACTCGGTGCAGGCTAACATCGTAGCCGCTAAATACGCCATCACGTCGTTGACCAGCGGCCCAGCGCTCACTATCGGTTCCTCCATCTCGCTGCGGGCCACTACGGCCTGCTGCACGACACGCTATATCGCACACAACGGCTCTACCGTCAACACCCAGGTCGTCTCGTCGTCCAGCACCACCACCCTCAAACAGCAGGCTAGCTGGACGGTTCGCACCGGCCTTGGCAATAGCGGCTGCTACTCGTTCGAGTCCGTAGACACTCCCGGCAGCTATATACGGCACTATAATTTCGAGCTCCTGCTCAACGCCAACGACGGCACGAAACAGTTCTATGAAGACGCCACGTTCTGCCCGCAAGCCGGCCTTAACGGCCAGGGCAACTCGATTCGATCTTGGAGCTATCCCACCCGCTATTTCCGCCACTACTACAACGTGCTCTATGTCGCCAGCAACGGCGGCGTTGACACGTTCGACGCCACCGCCTCGTTCAACGACGATGTAAGCTGGGTGATCAGCACCGGCTTCGCTTGAGTCCTGGCCCAACCCCCCCGCCAAAGTATTGGCGCTTGAGTACTAAAATAGCCTCTTAATGCATGCTCGTGCTGACTCTGCCGCGGTCTGCTGTTGCTCATCAGTTATAGAGGTCACATGACTAGGCGGTCATGCGGGGCTAGCGGCCACCTACTTAGATAGTTTCTCCCACTGTAGCTACTTCTCACCTTAGACGCACCAGAATATAGACCCTGCAACCATATGTTCAGACTGTTAGTTGCTTGCTGTGACACCAGCGCTCACCGAGCATTGCCGATAAAGCAGCCCTGCTCACCTTACCGAACAGACACAGATTTCGTGCAGGTGAGGACTCAGGTTGAACAATCAGCTGAGGTAGACGCATACCACAGCTCGCACATTGCTTAAAGAAAGATGTCACGGTACAAGCAGTCATCTCATCTCTCGTCGTTCCAAAGACTGTGGAGGAATAAAAGGGGGGGTGGAGGAGAGATACTTTGAATGGAGGAAATCTTTGAGAACGTTATCCGTGGGAGGGAGAGCATTGCGAGGTTTGTGACACTGTGAGAGCGAACTTCACCTTCTACACCTTGGGTGGCACCCTGTAAGGTTGCGAGTACATTATGAACGGGGCGGGCAGCAGGTGAGCCCTTAGCAGAAGCTCCGAATCTGATATCGCACAGATGTTGGTATTGAGCTCGAGCTCCACGTTGGATAGAGAGACGTCTGGCATCCATAAAGCAATATTTATAGCACTCGAAGGCTGGATGACTAAACCGAGATACTTGGGTTAGGTTGCTGCTTACTCTCAATGGTAACAGCTGCGGTACATTCGACGACTTTAAAGCTCACTATTGCTAAGAAATTTTAAATGTCTCAACATTCTTCGTAGCTCTCAACTCGACAGTCTGCTGCTTGATTTTTAAATATATCTGAGAGTTGCTAGCATTTTGAAACCCCCTGCTCGAATGTTATAAGAACCTTGGAGACTTGGAAACCTTAGATAATTGATTATTCGAGCAATCTCCACCCATAGGATTCTAAGAAGGTAGAAAATAGGATCAAGTTAACTGCAATGGTCTATGCTAATAGCTATCCCACCTTTGCTATTATATTCATAGGCATTATAATGTATTTTCTGTGTCTACACAACACTCAAACTTTTAAACTTTGGCGAAAATAGAACAAAGACCTTCTTAAGGGAAGAGATAATCATTAGTAAATAACAGTACTACCAAAAGACGCCACTTGCGAGAAGTCTGACAGTTGGGAAGAGGAATATGCCTTCTCTCTGGCTCAGTCTCTGGCTCTCTGGACTCTTTATGGGCACCTAGAATTTAGTATTAAAGTATGGTAGCACTCGCAGGTCTAGGAAGATCATTGTCTGGTCTCGGATGGTGATGCAGTGATTTAAGGCTGGAAATTGGAGTGCGCTGAACTATACAGAGAACCCGATGGAAAATAGTCAAGCCCGAGTAAAGGAAGCGAGATGCCGAAGACAGCGCCATTAGTTTTCATGGTAACTAGTGCTAGAGTCGACTTGAAGCTTCATGTCATTTAGACTACGCAAGGCTCAACCCCTCGCTTATTGGCTGTACGAACCTGACCCAGTCATTCATGCCAGGATCCAGACGATGCCCGCTGTCCATTTCCAAGTCTCTCTTCTTCCAAACGGTCTCAACGATAGTCCGCGCAGCTTGAGCTGAGCCTCTTGTTGCTGGCATCTCTTCGAGTATGCCGAAGTGCTCGAGGAAGAAGATTCTCTCAGAATCCTCAAGTGCATACAAAGCCGTCACGAATATGCCCCACAGATGCGCAGATCGTAACTGAGGTAGTTGCGCGATCAGATCGACCTGCCCTACGACAATATTTCGAACAAGATGCGTAGATGGTAATACGGAGTGAAGCGCCGTGAAGAAATAAATCTTGGCGGCGTTGTGGATGAGGGTGGACGTCTGCACCAGGAAAGAACCATCCGCAGGCCCTGTCGCTAGAGGCAATTGCACTAGATCATCCAGTTGGGTTTCGAGTGCGAGAATGCGATCTGCCAGATCCTTTTCGTTTCCTTGCGTTGTAGCCTTCGGAAAAAGTTAGTGTGTACTTTGAGAATGGATTATGCACTCACCAGTAACCTCGAGACATCAGTGATTGACGCAATAATCGACAGGAGTTCAGAAGAACAGCCCCTTGTGATATCAATCTGGTGAAGAGTTAGCCTCCTTCAAGTTTGAATCGCTAGGGTGCTTGCCGTCTGCGGGTCCTCCCAGGCAATCTCCCTGAACTTCGCCCTTTGCCCGCAGGCACTACGGCCCATTACATCCCGAGTGGCAAAGAATCTGGAGACGAAAGAGACAAGTGAAGGCTCTAAGGATAAATTTGTATTGCCAATCAAATCCGCAGCTGCAGCCATATGAGTTGGCCAGGACGTCTGGCAATTATCTGTGATCTGAGGATTGCTTAGCCGTATTAAATTTTCAGATCCGAGAGAAACATACGTCAAAGAGGCACAGTAGTAGCATCGAAACAAGCACATGATTTCCTTGCGTCCCATCCAAGTTAACGAGATCATGGCGCAGCTGGTTCAATGTTCTCTGTTTCTGGTGTAGGGCAACAGCATAGGAGTCTTTAGAAGAGGATTCTGGGTCGAGACTCTTGTGCAGGGCTCCAATAGCGAGTACAGAACTCATGACACATTTGTGGCTCAAAGAGAGTGGCAGCACAATCTGGCGATAGCAATTCGAAGCGTCGTCGATGAGCGTCAGGGTCTGGCAGACTTTGGCTTGATCTAGTCCCGAATGAGTCCTTGGTTTGGAGGTATGCGATAGAAATTTCACTTACAGTATTGGAAAAGCGCCCCGTCTGAAGTGGAAAGCTCAATCATCCTTGGACTGTACTGCAGCTGGGGGTTCAGACGCCGCCTTTGCCCGCACGGCAGATTGAGACGTGCCGCCGACTGAACCTGCTCTCCATTCAGGTCCTCTCCAGCTGTGTTGAGGAAATGCCGTATCTGGCCCTGGAGTGGCCTCCAATTTCCGTCCTTCACCAAGTCCTTCGACGGGGTTGGATCTACAAATGTCACATCAACATGCTTCCCTCGGCCGTGTTTGACTCCACGTCTTGAGCTCTCTTCAGGCCATGTCAGTCGGAGAATATATTCGCAGGTCTGACCGTCTTCGACACACCGTGCGCAGGACGGTCGTTTCTCTAAACGGCCTATTAGTAGCTGAATAATACTCGAGAGAAACAATCGCACCTGAACATCGAAGCCGTCTCGCTTTGCACGAAGCACAACCATTGCGGGAGTGTTTCACCCGCCGACCAGATGATGATGTATCCCCAGGGCTCGCAGATGCTCCAGCCATGCTGCGGCGTAATACATATCGACCGCTGGGACCGTCACCTCTGTTGAGTGTTGTATCCGAAGTGGATGAAGGTCTGATGGGAAGGAAAGCCAATTCTTCAAAATAACGATGACTAAGCGGGATCTACATCCCCGCGTTCTCCACAGCATCAACTCCACCCTCGAGGATGAATACAGTCTTAGCAACTCTTTTCTTCTTGTCTTGGCATCAGCAGATTGAGAAATGGTGAAAGTTCCCGTTATTCTCATGATTCGTTCAATGCATATATATTTTCCCTACAACTCTGTCAACTCGACAGACCAATCCCAACATCTCTCAAATCTTTCACCACATCACCAGGTCTTGTTACGTCTTTCCTCCATTCTCTTTTTTTCAACTGCCACTCTGGCTTTAGACCTCTCTCTTTTCCTTCAAATGCATCCGCAATGTACGAGCCAATTGTTGGCAGAAACTTGAAGCCATGTCCGCTATCTCCCGTTCCCAGCAGCAGCTCAGGATACTTATCATGTCTCGATATCAACCAATGCTGATCAGCCGTATCCGTACACCAGCAGATCCTCGCTCCTTGTAATGGACGACCGGCAAACTCCGGAAGTACAGCAGCGATGAAATTATTGATAGCCTTCTCCGCTTCTTCAGGGATTCTATCTTCAGGATGATCGCTGGCATATCTTGGCACAGAGTATGATTCTCCACACTCGTCAACGGCGGTTCTCCACTGGTATCCTTGGGTGGCGTTACATATTTTTATCCATCTCGTCGTGGGGTCAGGCTCGAAGAAGAATCCGAGTTCGTGGTTATCTACTACTGGCATGCCTCGATATTCTTCGATCTCGGTTTCGGTGAGCTCAATGTGAGCAAGCGTCCAGCATTTCGACCAGAGATGCGGAGAGAGTTCCGGTAGCACAGCTGGGGAAGCCGCACCTGTACAGAGGATGTACTCGTTTGCTGTGATGGTCTTTCCGGAAGCGACTTTGATCCCGATCAGCTTTCCATCTGCAACTTCCAGGCCCTCCATGGTTCCTTCTGGTCCTGCGACGAACTTCACTCCAAGTTTTCGAGCCTGCCATCCTGTCAGCCAGACCTTAGCAGATAACAATGCAATCCATGTACCTCATCTCCGAGCACTTTCAAAGCATTATGAGCATGTGCCCAACCGGCCTGCTTGTTCCACAGTCCTTTCCATTTTGAAATATCCCGCGCATGCTTCAGTTGAGGCACGTGCCGAATCAAATCCTGGGGAGTTTCCACAAAATCAATTCCATCAATCCCATTGTTTTTCTTCAAGTTCTCATATGACTGCCGGAGGTGCTCGCTGGCAGCCTTGGCCCCGCAAGTTGTCACGAGCCAGCCTGTCTCATGGAATACGTCCTTCCACAGCGGATCTCTCCACGCTTGGATGGCTTCCAGAGCTTCATACTGAGTCAATACTGTTTCTGAGTCTCGAGTAGATGCAACTTACCCATCTGTGCGTAAAGCGGCTCATCGTATTCCGTCCGAATGATCTTATTCAAGTCGTAGCCGGCACTGTCTAGACTTGGATCTAGCAATTGGTAGACTTAGCATGATAGCCTGACGAACACAACCCATCATCCCTTACATACATGGATGTTTGTCGATGCAAGTGACATTAGTGTATCCTCTCTTTGCCAAGTGGTAGGAAGTACTGATGCCGAATGTCCCACTAACCCTGATGTATCAGCGAGTTCACTCTGGAAAGACAATGTAACGAAACGCTTACCTTCCGATGATCAGTATTGACTCTTGACGATCCGTCATGGTTGCTGATGTCGATATCCAGCGATTCGTTGCGTCTTAAGCCGCCCTTTAACCCAGTTTGATAGTCTGGGGGAATGCTCATCATATTAGCATGACCGAGAAGACATTCTGGCCCGCAAAGCGTGCTACGGGGCTTACCTGCATGGAGTGATCCTCCCCTCCAAATATGGCATTCCTTTAGACCCGAAACCTCGCCCGAAATGTCACGCATGGCGCCACAACAGCATCTTTATTGAGCCAAGAGTGGGGGATGCCACTATCTCGGGTTGATCTGCAGTGGGCTAGTGGTCTTTTTCCGCCCAAATCAGATGCTGATGCTGACTTGCTAATCAACTTTAGAGTTCTCGCTTGGGGGTTGACCTTCTGTTTGTTTTCCACAACCTCATTTCCCCGCATCCTATCAGTGAGGCGTTATCAACGGTCGGCGTGCGATGACTTACGATATGGCATATGGTCGCGAGACCTATAAGGCCATCAGTTGCCTTCCAAGTCAAATATTGGGAAGCAGCTGGACTTTGTGTTTTCTTCTCTCAACCCACATTTTCATTCCCACTCTTCCCGATGAAGTCCGAAACTCCAGTGGAGGACCATGTCCAGGTCCACTCAAGCTCAGATGGAAGCTTAAACGACGATGACAGATCTCCAAAAGTTGATGGGCCGCAAAAATGGAATTTGACAATTGATGAGGCTACTGAAGTTGCACTTGGCACCATCGATCAGGAATTTACCATCGAGTCCGACAACTCGCCATATCCCGAAGTCCGCGCAAATGTGTCCAACGCCGATGATGTTGACCTGCCAGTCAATACTGTACGGATGTGGTTTCTTGGTGTTGTGTTCACGATGGTATGCCAAAGCTTTACCCAAAACAATATGAGTAGAAACTGATTGGCCTAGGTGGGAACCGGAATTAACCAGTTCTTCTCGATGCGGTACCCGAATGTCACCATCACCTCGCTCGTCGCTCAATTGCTGAGCTTCCCTCTCGGGTGCTTCCTCGCGCATTCTTTGCCTCTGAAAACTTTCAAAATCTTTGGACGGTGGAATTTCACTCTGAATCCGGATAGACATTTCAATATCAAGGAACATACCATTGTTACTATCATGTCCAATCTAAGTTTTGGGGCTTCTTGGGTATGATTCACTGATGTGTAAGCTCGAGGAGAATGTTAACGGAGATTATAGGCCACAGATATTATCCAAGCTCAGAAGGTGTTCTACGGATTGGAGACACCGGTGGGATATCAAATTCTGCTTGCGCTGTCCATGCAACTCTTTGGACTCGGATTGGCGGGTGTTGCATACAAATTCATTGTCGAGCCTCCCCAGATGGTATGAGATTTCTCTTCATCAATGCTTTCTTACTGACGGCTCTTCAGATCTGGCCAGCAACTCTTGCTAATGCTGCCCTCTTTGAGACGCTCCACAGCCGAATAAATGTCGAAGCCGACGGGTGGAGAATTTCCAGATATCGATTCTTTCTCTATGTCTTCGCTGGAGGATTTATCTGGTACTGGTTTCCTGGATTCATCTTCACGGCGTTGTCGACTTTTGCGTTTATTTGCTGGGCTGCTCCAAGTAAGCCACACGCTCGACCCTTGAATGCTGACTGGCTGACCACTGGTAGACAATATCGTTGTCAACAATCTCTTCGGCATGTCAACCGGACTTGGCCTCGTGCCCGTTACATTCGACTGGAGTCAGATAGCTTACAACGGATCACCTCTTGTCGTGCCTTTCTGGGCTCAAGCGAATGTCTTTGCTGGATGGGTGTGCTTTTTTGCGCTCGGCGCTCCAATTCTCTACTACACCAACACCTGGTCAGTCCAAATACTCCTCATAAGAATTTCTCGAGCTCATAGAAACTTAGGTACACCTCCTACCTTCCCCTCTCAGGATCCGACAGCTATGATAACACCGCCAGCGTCTATAATGTATCCAAAATCGTCGACGCGCACGGGAACTTCATCCCAGCTGCCTACGAAGCATACAGCACCATCTTCATGCCCGTCACATTCGCTCTCGGATACGGTATCTCATTCGCCGTCATGTCGTGCTTGCCGGTGCACGTCTACCTGTACCATTTTGAAGATATCAAGCAGGCGTTCATGGGGACGAGTAAGAAGGACATTCATGCGAGACTAATTGCAAGGTATAAGGATGTTGCCTGGTGGTGGTATGGTATCATGACGGTAGTGGTCATCGTCTTGGCCATCATTACACAAGAAGCTTATCATACTGAGATGCCGGTTTGGGGTGTTTTCATGGCTTTTGCGATGGCGGCCGTCTACGTCATCCCTGTTGGAACTGTTTTCGCAGTTGCGAATCTGAACAGTAACGTGCTTACTGTCCTTGGGGAGATCATATCAGGCTATCTCTTGCCCGGGAAGCCAATTGTGATGCTTATTTTCAAGGTGCGTAACCCTTCCATGGTATTTTCTAGGCTGGCACTCACTCTTGAATAGTTCTACGCATACACTGGGCTCAGTCAAGCCATGAACTATGCCTCTGACATGAAGGTATGATGATCTTTCACCTGCATTCGTCCTCCAATTCTGACTTCAAGCAGCTTGGATTGTATATGAAGATCCCACGCCGAACTCTCTTCACGGCTCAATTGACAGCCTGCATCCTAGGAAGTCTGACGCAAAGTAAGAAGCCCCCCCCTTCGCAAACCATGCTAAATTCAATGTGCAGACGGCGTCCTCATCTGGATGCTGGGACATATCGACGGCATCTGCGAATCCGATCAACCAAACGGCTACACCTGTCCTCAGGGCCGTGTCAACTTCACCAGTTCCATCATCTGGGGAGGTAGGCTCTTCATCAATTCCTCATTCCCACCACCCTACTGACTCCATGCCAGCCATCGGTCCATCTCGCCTCTACAGCATCGGCAAACAGTACTCAGGCCTCTTGCACCTCTTCTGGATCGGCGCTCTCCTACCAGTCATAACATTCTATCTCAAAAAGAAAATTCCCAGCAACTCATTCTTGAAAGCCATCCATTGGCCCCTCTTCTTCGCCGGAACCGGGAACCTGCCTCCAGCAGTAAGTCCCTTCTCCCCTCCTCCCTGCTCCCTAACTAACTCATAACCCCAGACCGGCGTAAACTACACAACAGCCTTCGTCGTCAGCCTGATATTCAACAAGATAATCAAAGGGCGCTACAAGCATTGGTGGGCCAAGTATAATTATATTCTATCTGCATCTCTCGACTCCGGCGTCGCGGTCTCTGCTATTATTATATTTTTTACGGTTATTTTCCCGGGCGCGAGTTTGAGTTGGTGGGGGAATGATGTGAGTTCGACGACGGCGGATGGGATGGGTACGCCGTGGAGGGCTTTGCCAGAGAATGGGACGTTTGGGCCAACTAGTTGGTGAGAGATGGGATGGGAGTTTGGGAATGATGTTTAGTTCGTGGTGGGAAGAGAGGTTGGGAAGAGTTCTTGGTTAACAAATATACATTTAATTCATGATGAAATAACACCTCCAGAATCTCCAATTGTCCAATAGCTTGAGTACAGGAAGGAATGACATGGAATTTTAGAGAAGTGTACAGCATTTACTTTTTAAATAGTGAAAGTACAAGTGGATGGCAGTTTTAGCAAACTATGAATTTAGCTGCTGCTTGCTCGTGTGCTAGAAATTAGCAATACTACTAATTTTGAAATTGAAATGGACTTACAGAGCAAGCACATCTTTGTACGCTTACCAATAGAGTAAAAAAGTGAATTGCATATTATATCCATCAATCTGAATCCATGAAGGTAAAGGAACTTGCCAGAATTCGCCAAACCCCACTCTCACTTGGATCACTCGGCAAAAGTGAAGCACTATCATGCACCATCTCACGCTGTCCCACCCTACAGTCCCACATGCACACTTAGACAGGGATTAAATCCTCGATCCGACACATCGCAAAATCGAACACAAAAAATTGCCAAAAACAAAAAAAAACAGCGTTGAATGAACAGAGTGCTGATATACTTGTCAGCGGTTGCAAATTGATGCTACAGTAGCTGTAACTTACGGACTCGAACCCACGCCACTTTCGTGACCAGGAAACGTTGTTAAGGTAACCTTAACCTGGCGCCATAACCAGCTCGGCTTTTTTCGGGTTAGCATATCAGTTCGTGGAATGAGAAGTGGTGATTGCTTACCCATCTGTCCTTTTTTGTTGGAGAAATGGGCTTATTTTAATACCTGTACTCAACAACAAATGTTGCACGGGAAAGAGATCAGGCTGGGGCCTTAGCGAGCTCAGCTCAGGCACTTCAGTAAATTCGGACCTGCCGTCTTCCTCTTCAGAGTCAAAGGTGGGCGATTGGTGTGCTCATCCATTGTACAACTACACTTCAACTCGGGAACCTTTATTTATCGTATAAATCAAATACATCAAGTTTAATGTCCTCATACTTCAGTAAATCAATATATTACTTTAGGAGACTCAGTTTATACAAAGAGTTTGAGTTTGGTGGTACTGCCTGGCCTGAATAGTACAGATGGGCGGCACCACCACTTCCCATTCCACAAACTGTTATTCTAATTCGACAAAAGCCGAGCTGGTATAGAGTGAGAAGGACGAGAGAAGCAAGCATGCCTCTACCTCCTTTGGCATTGCGTTTGCTGTCTCTTCGTCCTTCCTGGTCTCGCGCGGACCGAGAATCTCCACTACGGCTGCAATTGTTTCACTCCCAAATTATGAATTGTAAAATTTTGGAATCATGTACGGTTTAAATTTCTTTTCGAGTTTAATGATTTGCTCAGCGCGATCTACTGAATTGTTATCTCTGATGCACTCGGTCTGCTTGGGTCATTGAGATGCCTTTGTCTCTCTCGCTCTAAATACAAATACGATCTCGAAACCTCAAACTACGAATGAAGCCAAAAATTTTTTCGCCTGTCAAAGCTACTCCTTTTGCGAGTATGCTCAACCTAGACGTTGCTCGCTCCTCTCTTGACCGAAGGCGGCATCAAATGTGTAACGCCTACGGAGGTAGCCCTGGCCGGATGTGACGTTCACTGCTGAGAAATATGTCTCTTTGAATTTCTACTTTCTCAAAATCATGCATTCTTGGTTATTCTTGAACTCTAAAGCAATTTGAAATTCTGTCTTGGTATTTTGAGGAGTCTTCCGATAGGAAGGACCAACGCCGTGACGATCCATCTGCATGGATATCTTTGATCTCAGAGTATTCAAGTCAGCGAAGAAAGCGAACAGATTCACTCACTGGCAGACTTCATAGCCCCTGAAACAATTTCAGCCAAGCCAATAATTTCTTCTTCCCTGAAGCGCCGACAAACAAGCTGAATTGCAATTGGAGCACCAGCAAACTTTTCTGGCTCGTCTAGAGTTAAAATTAGCAGTAGTAAGCAAAACAAGAATTATGAGAAACGCGGGACTTGCTTACACTGAGCTTGAATTTTCACATCCCGAGGACTTGTTGCTTTGAAGTCGTTAATGACTGGGTCGGGGGCCGGATTGACTGCTGAACCGACTGGAATGACCATTGCTGGATAGTCTATCATGTTGAAGAGACTAGTTTAGATAATATGACTGGAACCATTAGCTCCTTGAGCACTACCATTCTACAAAAGATCTGAAAACTCACATAGACCAATCACCACGAGGATGGACTACATGCGCACACGGTGGTAGCAGCAATCCATCAATTGACAATCCTGTACTTGTCGCCTTGGCCGTTTCATTCCATGTTTTCAGCCAAGCTCCTGCAACGTCGTATTTCTGGAGGTTCAGTTGCCAACTTTCGTACGTTGTGAGATGAGGAGCTTCCTTTGGCATAGCATTAGGGGATGTCGCGGCTCGCCAGACTTGGCAAAATTTCGCTTGATGTCCTCGCCTCCATCAGAAGAGTGCATACGGTTGACGATTGACTCTGCTTTCCCGTTGTCAAACGGACACTCAAAATCGACAACCTCGTAGCCAACTTTCTTGATAGCTTCAACTGCAATTTCTACAGCTCGACGGACGGGAGGCCAAGGCATGGTGGCCTTGTCCCAGCGCATAACCCCCAAAACAGGCTTTCTGGGAGTGCCGTCAGCACGATACACTCCAGGCTGACCATACTTGCCGCCATGGTATTTCGGGTCCAGAAACCAGGGCTTGGCGTCAATTGCGGCTTTCGTGGAGGGGCAGATACCAGAGAGAGATTTCGAGAGCGGTCCTGGGGCTGAAGCGATGGATTTAATGCCAAGAAGAGTGTTGCATGCTCCAGCGCAGGGGAGATGGTGGAGTGTTTGACGAAGGCTATAGAGACCTTAATAGGCAGCTGAGATTCTAACGGAGCCGCTTGAACAAAGATTACTTGTCTGTCCGAGCGTATAATATCAATTTAAAACTAATGACCAAGGTCAGTACCCACACTAACCACACTTCCTCCCTAGAAACATGGTAAGTGCTGCATGCCTATTGGTAATATATACAGCTTACACAGCCACAGTTGGACCCTCACTACTTGAGCCTTCAAGCGTCCAGCATGTCAGTTGTGTACTTCACCTGAAATTGATAGATTAGGAGTCTTACCACCACATGACAAAGCCCTATTGAACGGATTGCTGGTTTGTCCATAGACAAAATGATGGACGTCAGCAAACTAACTCTTTGTGAGCATTTCCAAAACTTGAGAGGTGGAAGATTAAGATCTACCATCAGGGCTTGGGGAATATTGGTACGACAATGGACGCTACGGTAGTTAGCGACAGGCTTATTGAAAAAATCCCAAACCCCTGATGAAGCACAACTCACATGGCTCCAGCATCCAACAAGACGTCCACGAGAACTGAGTGGTTCTTGCTAATACGGCTAATCCAAGTTGCAATTCTCATATTACATTCTGAAGTCTCTTCAGCCACTCTCTCTTTTTCGCATTGACATTCTTGACTTACCAGTACCTGCAAGCACGAATTGATCCCTCAATGAAATCGGAAGCCCAAATAGTGCTCCAGTTGGCTTTTCGGTCTTTGCATAAATCTCCTCAAGTTCCTCCGCTCTCGCCAGAGCTTGAGTGAAGAATATTTCCGTCAAGCAATTGGTCAGTTGGTGTGCAACAGCAGCTGCTTTGCAAAGCGCTGTAGCGACTGCAAGGCAAGACAGCTTGCCCGTTGCAAGCGCGGGAATGAGGTCTCCAGCATCCGTGGAGATAATTTTGAGTTCTTCTTGGCTGAGGATGCCGCATTTATACGTGAAGCTCATCACGTTGAGTTGATCTGCTGGTGGAAGCTTGTCAGCAGGAATGCGCCATTCTGCTGGGATGAGCTCTACGCCACGGCATTAGAGTGTGCAACTTGGAAATACTTAACGAACGGTAGTACCAACTTGCTAAGCGCTCTTGTCCTTGATCGCAGCTGCGAATGCAGGTGGGACGACCGTCTTCGCGGTGTTCTTGTCGGATGATTTGAAGATGTGGAGGAAGTCCCACATCATGAGAATTAAAGATCAGAAGGAGTCTCAAGAGTGGAAGGGATTCAAGAGTGTGGATTCAAGAGAGCTCTATAATAGTGTTCATCCCCACATGAGGGAAATCCTAATTGCGTACGGACCGCGGGGCGCGAACTTTTTTGATAGCCGGATATTTCCCATTGTAGCTCAAGGTGCCATAAAACGCGCATTCTTATCGGTATGTGTCTCAAGTTCTATCGGCTGCTGGCATCCGATGCAAACATTGCGAGGGTCTCAATCTTGATTGGACATCAACTTTGCGGAGACGTCGGTGATTCGCCACCAAAACAGTTGATTGTGGCTAAGCTTAATGGCGCCGGTAACTGAAGGCATTGAAAGTGCCATAGCCGAGTACTTATGTCACGGTAAACACACCGCGCTGGACTATGGACCGAAATCCAAAGGTTGGATGTTGAGGGTTCGTGATAAGCGACTTCGCTCATCTTTCGCTAAAGCCCCCCTTTTCTAAGGTGGGATGAACCGAGGGGCAACTTTGCCGATCTCCATCGTCTGCAAACAATGAAATGTCCGCAATTACCGTAAGCTACTAAAGCGCTTTAATGATAAGAAGTTAAGATATTTTGAAGTGCCAAAGATCGGCAGACAAGAAGGTGGCCTCTACTATCAAAAGCGGTTAGCACTTCCGAAAGGACTTCAACCATATAGGTACAAAAGAATCTCTGAGTTAAGAAGACAGTCCTCACCAACTTTGAAAAGCAGGAATACTTCAGTGAGGCTTTTGATGATCCTCAATAGGAAAGGATTTTCAAAAGCCTCCTACATCTTGAACACCCCACTGGACAAGGGAGATCATGTCAAGTGATCTGACATCATATGGGATTTGCCCAAAACATTCTGATCGGGCAACAGATGATAAGGCACAACCCCTATTATGACCTTCGGCCCCGAGGCACTCCAATGCACTGTGTTATCTAAGTCTCAGCCTGATAAGAGACCATTCGTTACAGACGCCTCTACTTGGGTCCTTGGCAGTTGACATTTTCGAGCTTGTGTGCTCGTCAACCCCCCCACCCCCCAATCGTCGAGAAGTAATCGGTGGCGGAGGATTACCTAGTAAAAAATGATGTCCGGGAGTAACTTGCCGATCGCCGGAGAAACAAATAGTCTTCATCTCCTTATAATTCCAGCCGTGCTCCCTTTGAAAGCCCTGAAGCACTACCTCACCACATCTGCCCCACAAAGAAATTAAAATGGAGATCCCAAATACCAAAAAGAAGCCCGCCTCCCTATATGACATTTCCCTAGCTGCTGTCGATAGTAGTAGAGAAGGCTCCACCAATGTCGGAGACGTCGAAGTCTTCTCCGCCTCCGTAGATGGAGTCGATTTCCGAACTGTCGGCTGGATCTGAGCAGCCATGTTCTTCACCAAGATGACCTTCGCTGCTGGAGTACTGTCTATACCTTCAGCCCTCTACACACTCGGTGCTGTTGCCGGCGCTTTATTCATTCTGTTCCTGGGGTTCTTGAATACTTGTAAGCCCTTTCTCAACTCAATGTATTTCGCAGCTGATTAAGCTCTAGATATGGCATACCTTCAAGGCCGATTTAGACCCCAACACCTATCAGTTCATACCGTAGCAGATGGCGCCCATATCATAACCCTCCAACGGACAAACATCAATATCAGAACCGCCACCGTCGCCCGAGAGATTACCGAATTCATCTACATCATAACCTGGATTATCTGCGCCGGTGTCTCGACCCTCAGCCTCTCCATCGCCCTCAACGCCGTCTCCCACCACGCTACCTGTTCTGTAACCTTTGGGTTCGTTGCCTACTTCATCATCTCCTCCGTTGCTTTGATCCGTAAATTTCACTGCTTAGGCTGGATTACATGGCTCGGTTTCGCTTTTATAGTATCCGCTATCATGGCCGTCGTCATCGCAGTGATTATCCCCTCGCGTTCTGCCTCCGCTCCTCAACAGAACCTTTTGATCTAGGCTTCGCAGCTGCTCCTCCAAGTGGCACAACCTTTGCGGCTGCATGGGCTGCAGCATTGGCGATATTCTCGAGTAGTGCTAATACCTCGGGGTTCGTGCCCGTGATTTCTGAGATGCGAAAGCCTAAAGACTACTTCAAGAGTCTATATGAGTGCATGACCTGGATCACCTCTTCTACCTCGCGCTCGGCTTGACTATGTACGCACACTGCGGTAAATGGGTTGCCTCTCCAGCACTCGGTAGCTCAGGACCAACAATCAAAGTTGTGGCGTATGGGCTTGCGATCCCGGGACTCATTGCTGAGCAATGACCTGCGTGTGCATGTTGCTGCCAAGTCGCTCTTTGTGAGGGTATTGAGAAGTGCCTATCACTTGACAGAAAAATACAAATACGCATTGGGGAGTGTGGTTGGCGTGTACGTATGGGACGGGATTGTTGGTGTGGATTTTGACAGTGAGGCTATCCGGTTCTTTAGCTCTTTGGTGAGTCTGATTGGGGCACTGGGGTTTGCGTCGTTGGGGGTATGTTTGCCAAGTTTGTTGTGGTTTAGTATGCACCCGGGTTATAAGAAAGGGGGTTTGAAGATGGGAATGGGGTGGTGGGCGCATGCTGCGTTGTTTTTGCTGGGAGTGTTTACCCTCGTTACGGGGAATTAGTGAGTTGATCCAAATTTTGAGAAAGGAGAGAAGCTGATAGTTGATGGCAGTGCCAATGTGAAGAACATAATTGACCAATATAAGGCTGGTCAAGTGGGACCTGCGCTCCAATGTGAAGAAAATAGTGGAACTGTAGCTTCATAGGGAAAATAATGAAATGAAGAGCGGAAGAAGGGGAGAAACTCGAGCTTGAAGATGAATGAAGAGCTTCTGTATCTGTTCGATTTGACCTTGTAGCTGAAACGATGATACACAAGGTACAATGGATTTGGAATATTTTGAGATAGACTCTAGCTCGCTCCTTCGTTCAGACTTGAAGATCGAGGTCAGATGTATTCTCCTTATGCTTAACAGTTGCAAGACCAACTACTACTACGCTATTAGACCTTGAACTCGGCCATTTCATCTTGGTTCTCTCTTAGCTGGTCATCTCCTTGTGCGTAGCGGTCATTGCCTGCGACATAATAGCTTTTGTGAGGAAATAACCGTAAACTTAAGCAAGGGACCGTTGAGTACAAGGAGGGCAACCATAAAGACTAAGGAAGTCACCGTTAAACATAAGGAAGTGACCGTTGAGCATAAGGAGGGACGGGTCATTTGGCCGCTTGGCAAATATTGTCCTCTCTCAAGCTCGTAATTATTCGCTGGCCTGACTCTGTTGATTCACCAGCTTTGTTCCGCCACCAAGAAAGTAGTCCAGACGTTTCATCAACTTGGGTCTCACTTGTCCAGGTTACTGCCACCAGGGAGAGTAGTTTAGGTGCTTATCGACCTGGGTCTGCCACTCGTCCGGACTTTATGCCAGTGATCTCCTAATACCTAACTGTGAATAGCCTCAGAAAATAGGGGTGTCTTCGCACTTCGTTAGAGTCCTCGAACTCAGCAGGGGCAGTGATCTGTTCAAGCATTCGCCAGCGCTGGACACTTCCCCTTCCACTCACCCTTCTCCAACTCCCCCAATATCCACCTCGCCAAGCGTCCCCGATCCAACTTCAGTCCGCCTCCTCCCTCCTTATCCCCAATATACGCCGCGGTGACCTCTCCCGGATTCTCATCCAACTCTTTCCCTTGCAACAGCGGAACACGGAACAACGTCCACGCGATCTTATCCCCAAGTGCGGCGGTCTCTTTCGATATGCCGGTGATCTCTGCGTATGTGTCACCACCGAGAGGCTTGATATAGAAGTTAATTGCGAAGAACCACTTTAGGGAGTGGGAGTCTTGGGGTACGGAGTAGGAAGCAGTGGAGAGGACGAGGATGCGGGTGAAGGTTCCCGAGGAGAGAAGAATGGGGTAGAGTATTTGAAGGGCGTTGGTGATGGGCTGCAGATGGGCAAAGCGTCAGCAACTGATTATTTTGTGAATGGCACTAGGTCATACAGTTCCATTTCTCTTCCCAAGAGTTGGACCAGCCAACGAGACGAAGGTGTCGCCTCCACACGCAGCAGCTTTCTTCAATCCTTCGATATCACCAAACTCGCCATTGATTATATGGAGATTGACGTTTGAGGAGAGGTCTGCGGGAATCTTGGACGGTGTGCGGATATAGAGGGTCAACGTGTGGCCTGCTTGGAGAGCTGCACGAGTGAAGATGGTACCGCAGGTTCCCGTGCCGCCCAGGAGGAGGATGTGGTGTTTCGTATCCATTTTGGAGAAGAGCAGGTCGACTGCCCTTTTCGCTCATGGAAAGCTGATGGGTATATTCCGGTGGAGATGTCGGGAAAGAGACAGTGGATGTTCGAGCCAGGGTATCACAAACCAATTAAGGAAGGAGCGTGTCGAGTATGGAGCTGCTTCGCACCAGACGGTACAAGAATCGACCAAACCATAATCTGTATCAACACCAATAACTCACCTCTCAAAACATCCTTGGCTCCAAAAATACTCTAAAATCAAAGAGCCTCAAAGACGTCACTCGGCAGCTAATCACACCATACCTATTTAAGCTAGACCGATATCTCGCATGCAAAAGCCCACCAAAAATCTCATCGTGCATTTTCACTCTGTCGAATCACAACACCGGGATATCAATACAAGACAAGGCTCACAAGACCACGCATTACTCGTGGCATGCTCCTTGCTTTTGCACATAAAGAGCATCATTTCTCTTTGACGATCCTGATATCTTCGACATGGCAGCGAATGTGTTGTTCAGTTTCCGAGCCTTATCGCAGGATTTGACGGTGCAGGAGGCCTTATCAGGAGTCTTTGGCAGCATTTCTTTGGCAACGTGGATATTTTTGCTGGTGAGTTGTGGAGTGATGTTGTCGAGAGAGGACGAGGGTGATTGTGAGAGGAAGAGTGCTGACTATGTAAAGGTTCCACAACTTATCTTGAATTACAAGACGGGGAGTGCAGATGGGATTTCACTTGCTTTTTTGGGGGTGTGGATGATTGGGGATATTACGAATCTTACAGGTACGATAACCAATATTTCAACTCGCCTTCCCCTTGCAAAATTGTCCTCTTCTGTGCGTCTTTTGTTCTCCATCACTGGTGGTACCTCATCGCCGTCCAAGTCTCGTCATACCTCCCTTCCTCTTCGTTGAGAATCCCACCGCATGGTCACGTGCTCACAGACATTCCTCCAGGTGCCGTCTGGGCTGATCTCGTACCTACTGTCATTGCTCTTGCAATCTACTTCTGCATAGCAGACTTCGTCCTCATCAGCCAATGTCTCTATTACAACCATATCAACGCAAAGAAAGAGCGCCAGCAATCAGTAGCCTCTGCTGCAACCGAGGAGGAGCCACTGCTCACCCGTCGCCGAAGCAGCGACACGATCGGTCTTCCAGGCTCCCACAGACGCCGCTCATCAGCTCTTAGCGGCCGCCGAGACTCTCTGTCTAAAATCCTTGAGGAGGATGATTCTGCTGACGCTAACCCTTGGTTGAGAAATACTTTCAGCATTCTGGCGGTTATTGCAGTTGGTGCCGCGGGATGGGCTATTGCGTGGCAGAGTGGTGTTTGGACTCCGACGCCGGAAGATGGTGATATGACAGAGCCTATGCAGGCTGCAGTTGGGGCGAAGATTCTAGGATATGCAAGCGCACTTTGTTACCTTGGGTGAGCATTCTCTCCCCGCCATATGACCTCTATTTATGACGCGTGCATAGTGCTCGAATTCCACAAATCGTGAAGAACTACAGGGATAAGTCTTGCGAAGGGCTTGCTCTACTCTTCTTCCTCCTATCGTTGATAGGAAATGCTACGTATGGAGCGAGTATCCTCTGCCACTCGGTCGAGAGGGATTATCTGAACACGAATTTACCGTGGCTGATCGGGTCATTGGGAACAATGGCTGAGGATGCTATTATATTCATTCAGTTCCGGATGTATTCGAAGAAGCCGAATACTTCTGCTGTCGAATAGATGGAGTACGTCCGATAGAAATACCTCATGGCAAAATCTTTCAGGGACGAGAGATACCCATCGAGGTGGTGAGGAGATGCTTGTTGGACTATGTATTTTGAGTATACGGAAACTCTGAGAAGGGAACTGGATGCATCTACTGGCGTTTGACTGCTTTCAAAGTGTGTTTCTCGCACAAAATATGAGCAAGGGCTGCACTGATGGTGATGACGGCCCAGTGGTAATCTGATGATCAGAGCTTGAATGATCAAGCTTAAATTTTCTCCTTAGCTGAGATCCAATATCAAAGACCTCTCAAAACGAATTTATCATAGATTGAAATTAATCAAGCCTTCGAAGGAAGAGACGTTACTGTTGGTCTCACGACCCTGCTGCTTCAGACCTTCACCCTAAATTTCACTAGAATTAAGGTTATTCAGCATAGAACCACACCAACTCCACCTCACTTCCAACAACCTGCTCCACAGGTATTAATACCTACAAAGCTACTGTCAAAACAAAACTTCCTGATGTATTTAAGTCTTCAACGAGAAAGTCCTCCAGGTTTGATTCCTGTTATCAAAATAGGTTTGCCAAGCCACGGGCACATCAATTCGGGAATGACGCAGCGCACTAGCTTCCTTCCTTCCTGCAGACCTCAGGTCTACGTCGCCGTTGTTCTTCAATCCGTTCTTGTCACTCATTACTTCTCGAGCTCCATTGTACTCATTCTTTGTACGACTCTCGTCCACTCATTCGTTCCCTTTCAATCGTCTCTGCGTCTGCGATACCCCTTTCTTTCTCCCGTTCTCGAATAAACAACGCGATGCAAGTCACACTCGCGACCCTTGTTCTAGCAGCGGCTCCAGCTTTGGTAGCTGCGAAAGGATCTCTTGGATTCGCTCTGGGTGACAAGAAGAGTGATGGTACTTGCAAGTTCCAGGCCGATTATGCTGCGGACTTTGCGACCTTGAGCTCTACGAGCAAGTTAGTCAGAATCTATGCGGCGAGTGACTGCAACACGGCACAGGAGATTCTACCAGTTGCGAAGGCCGCCGGGTTCTAAGTTATTCTGGGCATTTGGTATGTATGACGCGCTCTTACCCTAAGCAATGGATGCCGCGAAAGTCCAGATGGTATGAAGGTTGATACATGGCAATTGACAGGCCGGATACCGATGAGAGTTACGCCGCCGACAAGGCAGCTGTTGTCCAATATGCACCCCAATATGCGGATCAAGTCTACGCGGTGACTGTCGGCTCCGAAACCATGTACTGAGGAAACCTCACTGGCGCGACACTACTTGAGAAGATCAAGGACACAAAGAGCGCATTGGGCGGTAGCTTCAAGGTTGGAACCGCGGACAGCTGGAACAAATACCAGGACGGAACCGCAGACCCTCTGATCACTGGAGGTGCTGACATCCTACTCTGCAACGCTTTCTCGTACTAGCAGGGACAGACTCTCGCCAGTTCCTCGGGCAGCTTCTTCGATGATGTTATGCAAGCTTTTGGACACATTCAGGAGGTTGCTGGATCTACTTCTACTAGCCCTGAACTCTGGGTTGGAGAGACTGGTATGTGTATTATTCTTGTTATAAAAGTCGGTGCTAATTCATATAGGCTGGCCAACTGCTGGATCGACCTACGAATATGCGGTACCTGGCACTGCCGCCGCTGCCACTTTCTGGTCCAATGCCATCTGCGGTGCCCTCGACTGGGGTGTGAACGTCTTTGCTTTTGAGGCCTTCGACGAGCCATGGAAGCCAGTGAGCACTGGATCTGATGGAACTGTTGCCGATGAGACTCATTGGGGTGTGTGGAACGCTGATCGAACCTCTAAGGACTCTGTTTTATGCTAGATATATATCCAGACAGTGAACTTGGGCTTGTGATTATAGACTTAGGAGCATGGAATCATAGAGCGGTGTATTGTTGACCTTCTCATATTGTAGTTTCTAGGGAGATGTCAGAATGTCATTTGTGGAGTTATATACTTGTAAATCTGGACATATTGCGTTAGACCCCTTTTCAGTGAGATAGTGATTGAGCCGCTTCCTGCGGGCCGGCCCTCGTACAAATGAAACCAGTACAGCTCGTGGTTCCCTGGAATCCCGTGGCTGTGGGACTTCTCCATGCGACAGCTTCTGTGTTGCAGTGAGAAATGCAGCTGTCAGGTTATTTTAGCGATCAACGTCTTCGCGTTTTCTGGAAGGCGAAATGGAAAAGGAGACGCGGAAATAAAGGAGATGAGAAATATATTTTGGCCCCTCGGGCTGTCGAATGCGCATTAAAGACTGGCACCATCAAATCTCAGCCAATCTCTCTGCGTGAATACCCCAGTCAAACCCACCACTTACCTCTCGGCCGGTCCACACCGCGAACCAGGGCCTGATTGCCATTTCGCGCACCTGCAACGTTTTTATTTCTTTGGGCACCAGAGAAAACACCGAGCAGCTGGGCAAGTTCGGGAACAACCTCCCTCGCCTTCACCAACTCCATCGACTACCACCAGTTCCCCTATCTCGACAACTCCTCAACTTCACAGTTCCAGAGGATCCCGCATACAGAATCGTTCCGTATGCGTGCCCTTTACTGGCCTGATCGAATGTCTTTAACTTCTTCATTGCCTTCTTGCGTTATGTCACTCCTTTAATTCGACGAAATAATTAATTTTCCTTGTTGAGGTTCCCCGTGAACGCGTCGCGCCAACCCCGACAATTGCATCCACATCCCCCAAGCCCTTGAGACGTTTGGGTTTGCTTCGAGATATAGAGACACAGTAGCGGACGACTCGAGCTTCGTCTGCGCTGGTCTCGTTGTGGTGCGTTGGGGCTGGATTGTCGTGTAGCTGTTTCCGGCTACGTGGAGCCAAATAAAGTACTGACGCGCCACGATTCAGCAGACGTCGAAATAACGTCTAAACTGTCTTCATCACCTCCTCCTGCTGCGACGGCAGAGGACGGACCCGATAATCATCTTCTCGAAGGTGCAGAGCAGCCAAGGTCGCCAGCCTTCTCATCGACCTCAACAGCCGACGAAGGAGGCTCCTCCCCAGTTCTCCCACCGCTTCCCCAACCGACACATTTCAACGGCCGCACAACTCACGATCTGCTGAGGACTCCTCCGTCGGTCTCAGGTTCTCATTCGCGGTCAGACAATACCCACTATTACACGGCCAGTTGGGGTTCTCCATACCAGCAACCAGCCACCGCGTCCGCTCGCATTCCCTCTCACGCTTACAGCCAAACCTTAAGCAGTGAACCATCAGAAGACTCGCCCATCCGCCATCTCGAGTTCCATACTCCTTTCCTGCGTCCTGCGCCGAATTTCGTCCGCTCGCAAACCGAGCCCTTGGAATTCATATCACAAGACGGTCTCATCAGCGCTGCCGTGCTTGCAAATCGTGCACGCAGACCTGCGACAGGATTAACGGAGGATTGGATCCGTCAGCACACAGGTGGAGAGGCTGCAGAGAGAAACCACTGGCTTAGTGACGACCCGGGAGATAGTGAGAACTCTTCACTGAGTGGATCGATCTCGGGCGACGGAAGAGATTGGTTATTAGATAGGGACGACGATCCACGGACGCCTACACTCAGAAGATTCCTAGAAGCTGGGCTCCAAACGCGGCCGAGAAGAGGACATAGGAGAGGACCGAGTACGGAGACGTTGCGGCAGGAGGACTTTTTGAACTTCGAGGTCCCGCCTCCGGCTTCGAGAATGTCGACTGTGAATGAGAGTATGCCATCCGAGGATGTAGAGATGGGGCAAGAACAATCCATTGACGAGCGGCCTCCACCGCCGCCACCGAAGGAGTTGCCCGAGTGGAGAGCTGCTGCTCTGCCTGCGCTGGTTGAGAAGGCTGCTCCTGCGTCTCCGCCCACGCCGGCTCCAGGGCCACCGCGTCTGAAGAAGAAGATCCCATGGAAGGGCAAGAATATTTTGGTGCTGTTGCCATGGGATGATGAGCGTGGTCAGAAGGGGAAGGCGCCCACGCCGATGAGTGAGAAGGATGTGGAGGCCATGATGAAGGAGTGGGAGCAGCTTGGTTATGACACTACTGGCTTCAACCTGGGCCCGGAAGTCAATGATATGGATGAAGGCAGCCAGGGGCAGAGCCGTAGTGTTTGGCCGTTGACGAGGGATACGATTGCTGAGAGAGCGCAAAGATCTTACAGAGTCAGCATCCCTGATCGAAGACGTGAGTTTATATTTTCCATTCTATCAAATGTTGCAACAATTTTCGCAGTTGCATTCCTGGGCTTCTATCCCTTGCCTCTGCAACAACAAGCCAATCTTTTATTTATCGAACAATGAGAAACCTACGATACCGACGACATAATCACCACGCATCTTTTCTTATCTATCTGCAATCTAAATTCTCATCTTTCACTATTTGCCTGCAATACTAATGGATTGGTCAACTTTAGAATGGGATGCCTACGTCGAGGAATTGAAGGAAGCAAAACTCCGAGCTCTTGGTGTCAGTCTCGGCGATGACGACCCAGCTCCGACGATTTCTCCAGGTGTGTCCAACATTGGCAACAGCAGACGTACTTCGATGCAGTATCCACCACTGCCGTTTTCGCCACCTCTGCCAACGTCTTCAGCGGCAAGCAGTCATCTCACACATCACCCAAATCCGTTCTCGCCAGTGATGATGCCAGGTGCTGGTTTATCAACAAGCCAAAGCTCGAACCCAGGCTCAATTGCTTCGCCAGCTTCAATGCAAGCTCAGATGCATGGCAAATTCAACCCAAGACAATCTGTGTCGTTCTCAGGAAGCGAACATCCATTTGGATCGCCCTTCCAATACCCCCAACAGAATTCTCCTGGTGTTTGGTCGCCTCAACAGATACTGTATCAACAGGGAGTCGCAAGAGGAGGATCGCCATCTCTGCAGAATCTTGGGGCCATTGTTACGCCTACTTCGCCATTCTCACAAGATGGATATTTCCCACAAGACAATGTCATGTCGCAAATACAACAACGGCAACATCTCTTACAAAGCCAACTTGTGCAGCAACAACAATTGCAAATGCAAGCTGGTGCCAGAGCTTCGCCTCGTTTGCAAGAAGTCCGAGAGACTGAAGATGAAGATGCGCCATCGAAGAGTCCTTCAAAGACACCAGAGGCTAGACAAATTAAACACAATCCGAGCGCAAGCTTGCAAAAGGAGATTGATGACGCGGAATATCACTTGGAAGAGCAATTTCAGCGCCAATTGGAGCACGATGACTACAGCCCTCACTCTGATAAGGAGGAAGATCATTTTGCTCCGAAGCCTGATTCTGGGCATACGCGAAATGTTTCGTCCGTCGCCAAGAGTGGATTGGCTGCATCTAGATATGCTGATGATTCTGATGGACCTGTTTTGCACCACCCTCAACCGCATAGCAGAGGTCACTCGCTGTCTCAGCAACCATTCTTGGAGAGCAGCGAGGACAGTGCCGCGGAGTCGAAGTCTGGTCTGCTCGGAATTGAGAACGCAAAAGCACAAGAGTCGGACATCGAGACCAATCCAAGCAACTTAGGCACCCCGATTGGTATCAGTGACCTATCCGGTAGTGGAATCCAGAGAGGCATGTCGGCTGCTAGCAACCCATGGGCAGATTCTGAGCCAAACAGCATAGAAGAGAGTAGTGCGTCTCGTCGCCTTGGCCACGCTTCGAAGCCTTCGATGTCGAAACTGAATGTCGCTGCACCAGAATTCAAGTTCAATCCCACGAGCACGTTTTCACCCAGCCAGGCATTCTCACCTAACCAATTTAATTTCGGCAGCAACTTCCAACAGCCGATTACTGCTTTCACGGCTTTCCAACCACCGGTCTCATCCACATCTAGCCACTTGAGCCACCATTCTGTTACTAGCTCGAGAGGCCAGATCAATGTTGCTGCGCCTGTGTTCACTCCTGGCCATAGCGACTTTAACTTTTCTTCGTCGGGACCTTCGTTCAGGGCTGACGCTCCTGCGTTTATGCCAAGCAACTTTACCGAGTCAGTGGTTAGCTCTGGTAGCGAAGGGCCACGGTCTTCGATTTTCGGCAGCATTGACCTGACTGCTCTTGGCATCACTAAACCAAGCAAGAAATCAAAAGCCATTCCAATCGTTCGTCCTGACAGCAGCCACTCCAAAAGTCCGGAAGACGAGGCCTTGGTCGAAGACAGAGACGGTCGTATCACGCAAGGCGAAGGCCGGTTCAAGAGAGCTCGTGGAGCCAAAGACCATGGTGATTCTGTGCCATTGTTTGCAGAGCCAAGCATGCCACTTGGTGAGACGACTAGAGAGCAGTCGCCTCCTAAGGAGAGTTTGACGGTTACTACGCAAGCTGATAAGGAGAACTCTGCGCCACTTGGTGACAGTGCTGAGGATACACCTGATGTCCCTGCTAAGTCGCACGCTCGTGGATTCTCGCAGGTTTCTCCAGAGTCAGGGAAGGATTACGAGCCATTCAAGTTCCAACAGCAGAAGGACGCAGAGGATTTCAATGCAGCAAGACCATTTACATCTCGAAGATACGGATCGGGTCTCCCTGCATATGGATTCCACGCTTCGTCTACTGAAGAAGACAAACTTTCACCTGTTGAAGAGCCCACGAAGCCAAAGGGCCACAAGAAGAGTACTTCTTCGTTGTCTGCTACGGCCAAGCCTTTCGAGTTCAAGCCTGGTGCTTTCAACTTCACTTTTGGACAGCCCTCTGAGAGTACGCCTGCTCCGGTCTCGCCGCCCAGTCTCCCCAAGTCCGGACTTAGGGCGTCGAGATATGCCAACAGCCCAACGCCGCCTCCGCAACCCAAGCCTGAGAGTGTGGCCTCGCCCGAGGTCTTGGAGCCGCACGAGACACAACAATTCCAAGCTTCGTTGCCAGGACCAGAAAGCCCACCCACATACGCAGACGAGGGTGAAACTATTGTCAATTCCGAGCATCCATATGAGGATATCGACGCTATCATGCAGCACCTCAATGAGCGAGAAGCGGCTCCTGCTCCTGCTCCTTTGGCTATCGATAGTCCTCCCAAGTGGCACCAACCCAGTCCACAGCGATCTATCTACGTGCAGGGTCTCGACGACCTGTCACCTGTCAGACTGGCTCCTCAAAACATTGCTCTCATGCGCAGCGATGCTCCTAGCCCAAGCCCGAGACGCTTCCACCCATTGCCTGGACAAGCAAACGTTTTCACTCGCATGCAAGAAGATCCGTTCGTTGGTGACGGCTCACCTCAACCAACTTACGAGTCACCAGTCCACCGCCTCAACAACGCAGACAGCTTGCCACCCAGTGAATGGGACGACGTGCTCAGCGAGACTGAAGAAGCTAAACTTCAACCTCGCGCTCAATTCTTCGACAACCACGTGAATGAGCTTGTCGGCGGGTTATTGTCCGAAAGACTTGACCCTCTCGAGAAGACTCTGGAAACTATCCAAGTTTCGCTCGAGATGATGGCTGCTCGTGCACCATCTAGTCGTCGCGATAGAAGAAGTATCTCTGGTGCTCTCTCTGATGCAGATGATGAAGACGACGACGAGAATGACATGCCCCGTCGCTCGCTCTCGCCTCAACGCCGTGATAAGAAGATGGAGAAGATTCGTGCCATAGTCACGGAGGCACTTGCTGCTCATCAATCGTCTCGTCCTCAGACTGCAACGCTGACCCCTGAGTCTGCAGCTGCCGTGGCGGATTCTCGTGTTCTGCAAGTGCTTGAAGAGATGAAAGAGCAGTTTGGCACGAGTATGAGACTGGATTTGAGGGGTGAGGATTTGAGGAATATTGTTGAAGAGGCGGTTGAGAGGCGGATGCCTGCTACGCCTAAGCCTGTCGTTGATGAAGGCGCCATCACACGGGAAGCTGAGTATAAAGCTCGGATCTCGAGCCTTGAGGAGAAGCTGCTCAACCCCGCAGTTGATGAGGCAGCTCTCACGAGAGAGGCGGAATATAAAGCCCGCATCGCACATCTCGAGGAGAGACTTCTCAAGCCTGTCATTGACGAAGTTGCTATTGCAAGAGAAGCTGAATACAAGGCCAGAATTGCCAATCTCGAGGAGAGATTACTGCAAGTGGATGGCGACAACACTGTCCGTGTCGCTGACCTTGAAGACAAACTCACTCGCGCAGAAACCAAGACCGAGGAAGAAGTCCACAGCCGCCGTGCCGCTGAGGATCGTCTCGCTGAAATTCAACGTTTGCTCCGTATCTCGTCTGAAGAGGAAGTCCGACTCCGCGAGGCCATGGATGAGCGCGAACTCAAGATCCGCGAGATTGTCGACGAGAGCGACCAGAAGGTAAGAAGCGTTGAGGAGTCCCGCGCTAAGACCACACTCCGGATCGCCATGCTGGAAGCTGCGCAGGACAACGCTTCACGTTCCCAAGCCGAGATGCAGAACCGTCTGAACATCGCCGAGGCTGATGTCCGGGACGCCCGACAGGAGGTCCACCGCTGGCAAATGGAAGCCGAGAGAGCGCTCGAGGCAGCCAAGAGACACAGCGATGATGCGGAACAGGCCAACGAGACGAACAAGGATCTGAGGCGCACGGTCGAAGCCCTGAGGACGCAGATGGAGGAAAGTATCCGTGTGAGAGAGGGCATGCGGGCTAAGTTAATGGGTTTGCAGGAGGACATGGCTGCGGCCGCCCGCGAGATCTCGGATGAGAACCACCGCCGCGCGAAGAAGGAGCAAGAACTCGTTGCCAGACAGGAGGTCCTGGATGCCAAATTGCAAGCGGAGGCGCGAACTCGTGAACGCCTGGAGACTGAGATTGAGAGGCTGGAGAAGGGCGAGAGAGAGGGAATGCGTGCGGTTAGTGATTGCAAGAAGTTGGAGGCACTGGTGGCGGAGTTGAGGATGGAGAGCCATAATGCCCAGAAGGATGCCTTGAGGTACCAGCGTGAGTTTGAGGAGGCGAGGGAGAGTGGCCTCAGTGAAGTGCAGCGGACCAGACATTACATGCAAGCCGAGATCGAGGCAGCCAATAACCAAGTCAATGTCGTACGCGAGGATCTCGAGAACCAAGTTGCGAGACTGCGAGCTGAGATAGATCACGTAAAGCTAGAAGCAGACACCGCAAAGGCTAAGGCAGATATGCTCACTGAGGAGGCAGAGGCATCGAAGAAGAATGCCGTTGCAGAGCTCCAGCGCAAGCATGCTGATGCAGTGGAAGACCTCCAGGCTCAACATGAACGCCAACTCAACAATGCTCTTGAGGATGCTCAGCGCTCAGAGCAGCACTTGCTGGAGCGTCTATCCCTATCCTCAGCGAAGACAGAGCACATGCAAGACCGCATATCCCACTTGGAAGAGAAGCTCGAAATCGCCAACCAAGCAGCCGCCGCCGCAGCAACAGCTGCGAAGACGGCCCGCTCAGCCAGCATCATCTCGCCCACCACCACGACCGCCCCTACTCACAAGCCCATCCCCACACACATAGAGCTACCCGAGAAGATCTCGCCTCAAGCCCTTCGTGAATCAATCATGGTCCTGCAAGAACAGCTCCAAGAACGTGAAGGAACAATTGAGACCCTCGAGTCACAATTATCCACTGTGGACCTCGATGCACCATCCAAGATCCAGAAGCGCGACGACGAGATCATGTGGCTGCGCGAGCTACTCGCCGTTCGTAAGGGTGATTTGCAGGATATCGTCACAGCACTTGAGACCGAGGATTGGGACCGCGAGCGTGTTAAGGATGCAGCGATTCGACTGAGAGCGAATCTGCAGATGGAGGAGCAGGAGCGTGAAAGAGCGGCAAACGGTATGAGTGCGTTGAGTTTGGAGAACTTGCCGGGCATTGCGGCGCAATTAAGAGATGCTGCGAGCCCGAGAGTTGCACAAGCCGTTGGACCGCTGGCTGCTGCGTGGGGAAACTGGAGAAAGGGACGGGTGGATAGTGTTGGTGGCCAGGGACAGGGCAGTGGGAATAGTTCCAGCTCGACGCCGAGCAGGAATCAGAGTCCTGGTGCTCAGTCGTTCTTGTCTGGATTGTTAACTCCTCCTGCCAGTAACACACGACAAGCTACTCCAGGCGGCAGTTCAGGACATCAACCAACAGCGTTCGGTAGTACGGGACAGAGATTCACGTCTGCGCAGCTGGCTAACCGCTCGAGGACGTTGACGCCGAGACAACCGCAGCCGTTGAGAGGTAGTCCAGGCAAACACCGCCAGCAAGGCTCTGGAGGCGGACCATCCATGAGCGGTGGCAGAGGCCCCTCGACGCCACCCATGATGCGCAAGAGCAGCTATGATGCTGATGCACGCGCTGCTGAGGATTTCTCAGACGCGGGGTTCTACGACGATGATGAGAGTTTAGTGGAAGATTCGGGGTATGGAGGACATCTTAGAGGCTGAGATGCCTACCAACACACTTTAATAATGCCGAAAATACACGGCCAGCAAGCATAGAGCCGAACCAGGAGGGTGGTGCGGCTGCGGAGGATTTCTTTTGTCAACTGAGATTTACGGGAACGGGAGGACAAGGACAGAAAAGCAAAGAAGGGGGAGATATACGATGAACACGAGTTACATAATACCTAGATTGATACCCTGGATCCGAGCCAGACCGCAACACAGGCAACAAAAAGCCGGCGTGGGCAGAAGGCGGATGCGAACAGATTGCGAATACCCGATCGATACCCTAGTTTTGAGATATGTTTCCTTTGTCGTTCATTTAAATGCGTTACTTTTCTTGATTTTCTGCGGATTTAATTTCATGCACAGCACAGCGAGGTGGTATGGAAGGTGGGAAATATCACGTCATTCATTTTTGGTTTTGATTTAGTTGTATATATAGTGAAAAGATAGTGAGTGTTGTAGGAAGAAATGAATGGGAGGTTTGGAAATTCAAGCTTTGTGCTTTGAGTGTGCTTTGAAATCATTGCCCGTAATCACCAACACTTCGTCTGGCAGAGATAGCGGTATTTGTACTCTTTGGGGTTTCCGTGAGAATAGTTTCTTATCGACTAGTCAGTCGAAGTAATTTTCTTGCTCAAGGTAATCTGACGGGAAGCTCGTGAGAAACGATAGTCAGTGAATCAGTTCCGACGTTGCCATTAGTAGACATTGCCCTTTACATCTTGGATAAAAACCAATTCCCAACACGTCCTCATCCTTTGACACTCCTCCAAAATTTGCTCGTCCTCCCACCAGCATCCTCCATCCTTTACAAATCTTCCCCACATCTCTTTCCACACCATCCGTCCTACTGAACTTTTTAGTTCCTGGTTTAAGATCTCTTTTCTTTCGGCTTCATTCCATGTGTTTTGTTGGTCTTTTGCCTTAGCGACCGACGCAAGAAACTGAGTACTAAAAGTAGAACTTCCTTCCGCATACAGCCCGGCATCTTGAAGCCAGGAAGGAAGCATTCGACTGGGGCTTATGCATCGGAACTGCTTTTCCATGCTAAACAGCACATTGTCCTGGAGCCAGGCTCGGAGATGAGGCCCGAGAGTCGACGGTAGTGGAAATGGATCGAGGATCGTGAGATGGAGTGTCCCGCCAGGAACGAGGACGCTGTGGCATCTTTCGAGGATTTTGGGAATATGGGAGGCGGGAAAAAGTGTGGGTAATGAGAACGCATGGATGGATGCGAAGTATTCAGATGCATAAGGAATGTACGTTGATAAGCGCGACACCACGAGAGGATGGATGTTGGGGAAGGCATTTGGTGAGAGAGGAGTGGTCGAAAGGTGATGCACTGCGGTACCTGGCGACGTGATTGCCGAAAGGAAAGATGCCGATGCTATGTCATAAGTTAGGACTTGGAATGATTCCACCTTCCTGAGAAACATATGAGCACTTACCATGATTTTCGTGCAAAGACAGTATCCGAGGAGGCTCGGAAGGCGATATATTCTGAAGATTCCCCACTTCCCCTTTAAGACTTCGGAGGAGGAAGAGCATCCATCGCTGTTTTTCCAATGCTAATTCGTGATGTAGAATTTCATCACCAACTTCTGTCCACTCCTCTTTCAGGCGGTCCAGGATAATCTTCGGACTTGCGGCTTCCATAGTGCGGATGCTCCATCGGACATGACTAAGCCCTGGAACTGTCTTTTGCCATTCAGTTTGAAGAGATGAGGGACCGGGCTTTGATGCAGATCTTGTTGTAGGCCTTTTGTTCTCTGAACGATCAGCAGCGAAGTCTGTAGGTATCCATGCGTCCTGCCAACCTCGGACAGGAATTTGTAACGGCGAGTGTCTTCTTTGGTGGACCGGATTTTTAAGATCTTCATCGTTGGGTGGTGTGAAGCTTGTTCCAGATACGTGGAGGCCAGTCAATGACCAATCTACTTCCTTCACGTTCTCGTGTGACGAAAGAGTAGCATCTGTGGGTGATCTCGCGAAGGAGCTTGGACTTAACGGCTGGACGATATACTCTTCGCTTGTTGAGAAATCAAGAACTGAGGCCGAAGATGACTCGGTATAGGTTGAAGATCTCGCCCATGACGTGAAGCCAGGCCCTGAAGCTAATTAAAGGAATAAATATTAATTTAGCGGATGTAAAGCTGTTGAGTACTCACGATTTATTGGACTTGAATGGCCAGGAAGTTCATGATATTGCGGTGCAGAATATGGGTCTTCGCCATTCGAGCCTGTTCTACGAAAACCTTCAGCTCGCGACGGAAGACCAGATGGCGCTTGGTGGCGGGAGGTTTCGAAGGAAAGTAAGCTTCCACTCGATGATTGTTCTCTGGCCTCGGACTTTTTTCGACTCTTTCGCTGCCCAATGGTCTCCCGTTCAGGATCCGCCCAGGAAATGTCGAACATAGCGATCTGTCACGATTGCCATTCTCCGGCGGGTCGAAATGGGGGGAACAGGGTAGGTATTGTCCCTTTTGCGCGTATCTCGTACTGCATCCTCCTCTTTTGACCCGTCCTCGAAGAAGCCTTCGAATCTTGGCCGTCACCACTTCCATCTCTGTGCACACGCGAGCCTATTAACTATTAATACAACCAGTCTTGGTCTTAGAGGTATGGATGGCTGCGTCGTTCATAGTCCTCCATGATCTTATCTTCCCCCCGGCGTTCCGCATCATACGATTGAGAGACATTCACTGACGTGACTGGAAGGACATAGCTAAGGGAGTCTCTGTTGGGCGCACGCATGGTTGGGTTTGTTCCACCTCGACGGAGACGCCATGAGGCCGCCTATATAGAAACCTCCACACGTGCTGTGCATATGGCGTTTTGACAGCAGTCGACCTTGAAGAAGTGGCTTCGAACATGAAAGCATAACCGACCGCGGACCTGTGCCGCTGCGGCAGATTCAGGGATGTATGATCCGAGATTATCCTCCCATGGGCAACCTCTCATCAATAACGCCACTTATATCAGAAGCCTTAATATCAGTGCGTTGAGTGACGATTTTGCGAGTCTCGTGTCACTGTGGACCAGACTTCTATTTCATTGCATCAGTTCAGCAGTCACCTATCGCTCTTCCCAAATCACGACCAATACGGGTCAAGCATGGGAACAGGGGATTTGGCGTAATTTTGCGATCTAATTAAACGATTGAATGGCACTTAGGAATTTCAGAAGAACTCTTCTCAATTTATATTTGCAGAGTTGGAGGGGCCTGGATTGTTGTGCTTTCGCTGTCACATTTTATGTTGTCGTTGCATTTCTTGCTGTTGTCGAGTGGGTTGTTGTTATTCACTCTTTGCGATAATTGTTAGCATGGAGTTCTCAGGTTATGTGTACGAGAGGTAATAGAATAGGATAGAATCGTACGAAAAGCTACCAGTAGTCAATTACCTCCTCACTCCAATTCCCGAAACCTACACTGTATCGTTGAGGCGAACTCAGGATGCTTGGTGAAGCAATGAGGGGATAGCCTCTGCTTTGATGGTGAGCTGAAGTATTTACGTTTAGCAGTGTCTGTCGTATTTGCCACACAGAGCTCTGGTAGTGCTAGACACTGTTATTCACTTCATGATTTCAAACGCGTAGATCCACGCCTTCGCGGTTGGTTTCCCCCAGGAGTTATTCAAACATTGAGCTAAATTTTTGCCTTCACCTTTCGGGCTCATCTTTCAAGAATAAGTGCCTCCTACCCTTAGCCTGCGATAGCTAGACAGAGGTGAAGCTGCGAAATTTTGTCCACTGTCAACAAGGAATCGCTTCGCAACTTAATCAAAACGAAGTCAATTCCACACAAATGCTGTTTCGAACCCCATTCCGCTTCCATTCCACCTTCCCTCGACCTCGCCTTCGTAGACCACCACCCTTCCTCATCTTCGTCCTGGTAATCTTCGCTGTCCTGCTCTACAAGTACCTTCCACTCCTCCCGCTCCTCGCCACACCCAACCCCAACTCGATCAAGCTATCCGCTCTCTTCGAAGAGCACTATCGAGAATGGCGCGGCTCCGATAGAGTTGGCTCGAAGAAACATGTGATACCCAAGATCCTGCACCAGACGTGGAAAGATGGGAGCATACCGGGTCATTGGCAAGCAGGTCAAAATCGAACAAAGTGGTTCTGTGGGGAAGATGAGAAATGGGAATACATGGTGTCTCAGCTTTTCAATCTCCAAAGATTCCGTCGTATGTGAACCCACGCTGATATGAGTGCGAGTAGTTCTGGACCGATGCCTCTGCAATCACTTTCATTGAGCGTGGATATCCAGCCTATCAGTCTCTATACACCGCATACCGGCACGCAATCCAGCGAGCCGACGCATTGAGATACTTCCTTCTACACCACTATGGCGGCATCTACCTCGATCTCGATATCTCACCTTACCGCCCCTTGGAACCACTCCTGTCGCTCCCAGCCTTCGTCTGTGAGACCACACCTAAGGGCGTCAGCAACGATGCGATGGGTGCTGTGAAAGGACATCCATTCTTTGGTCACGTTATCTCACAACTTGAAAATCTAACAGAAATTGGGGAACTGATTACGTGACTGTGATGGCGAGTACTGGGCCGCTCTTCCTGAGTTTGAGGCTGAGAGAATGGATGGGTGGTTCGCGGGGAATGGGTAACGCGAACGAGAATGGAGAGATGGGTAACGTGGTTGTGTTGGAAGAGGAAAGAGGTGTGTCCGGTTATGGATACTTTTTAAATATGGAGGGAAGGAGTTGACAGGGTCTGGATGAGAAGTGGGTCAGCTGGTTGGAGAGGCATTGGGGTTGGGATATTGTGGGTGCTGTGGTGATGGTTACAGGGTGTTGTACGGTTGCTTGGGAAATGGGCAAACGCCTTTTGAGGAGAGTTGGGAAAATGGACTGGGTGGTGAGAAGGTGGTGAGTTGGCGCTGAGTTTGTGTTGAGGTGCTTACGGGTCTAAAAATCTCTCGGTTGTAGATTTCTTTGCATGGAGGGACGCTCCGCTTTCCACTCTCATCATTTCTTAATACTTTGACATTTGCAAGACACAAGATTGCACTAATTGTTGAATGGTCTTAAATCAAACTTTCCACCATTGCTAGTAAAGATTGTTCCAACCACCAAGTTCCGCAATACGTAGCTGAAGGAAGCTGACAGGCCGCAAAATCAAGTACATTAAACACAGCCACATGGTATATATAATAAGTAGAAAAGTAAAAAGAAAAAGAAAGGTGCTGTCAACTCTGGTCCAAAGACGTAGCAAGGATAGCACTGGGTGACCGTGTCGTATGCTACTCTTCGAATCAATGTCTCTTGTGGAGATCGGGTCTCTTCTGAGCATCGGAGCCACTCGGACCCGACAAACCTTCTTCCATTGGCTTCTCCTTACCGAGTGCGCTCATGATGGTTTCCAACTCAGAGTCCAGTTTCTTTTTCAGCTCGTCCCCAATTTTGTAATAATCGAAATCAATCTTGTCCCATATTGGGTCAGCTCGTTCCATGAGGTTTCCTCCCTTGTTAATTATCTCGTAAAGTTCGATGAATCGGTCCATAACCTGGACTTCTAATTCCTTCTGGGCAAGCTCTTTCTGAGCAACTTTGAGTTCGGGTTCCTTGTACTTCTTTCCCTTATCCACCTCTTCCTCTAGCTTGTCGCAGAGGGTTTCCTTTTTGCCGCGGATTTCTTCCACTTCATGACGCTGAGCCTTGAGATTTTGCAGGGCTGTGTCTTCGCTATTGGTCAACTATATGAGAAGGTTGGGCTTTTGAGAACCAACGTACCTATTCCTGTTTTGACGTCCGAGGCTACTACGGGTATTTGAAGGCCTGTCATTAAGCAAGGCACATCCAGAACTTTATCCTTCAGTAGAGACCGAGCACCGATGATGAGATCGCAATTTTGAGTTGCTGATATGAGAAATCGCATATTGCGGAACACCCGAGCGCTGTTCTGGTGGTACCAAGTCAGGTAGATAGCACCTTGTGGAGCTCGCAAATCTCCAGTCGTGCTGAAACCTCTCTGTTCCTCCTTGGTCAACTTCTTGAAGCTTGACACGGGAATCTCGAGAACCTTCTCGACGAAGTTCCATGACACAGTGTTGCCTCGCGTGTTGTCAGAATCAGTGGCGCATTTTGCGACCTTTGTCACCGGATGTTTGTCAGAATCTTGTTGGTTCGAGACAACATGGACAGGGACAGCCCATGGTAAAGGCTCTGTGGTTGAGTCGTTATCAATCTATACTTAGTCTTGATTAGTTATCATGGAATGATACAAGGCAGCGAGGTGCATCGACAACGTCCAAGGTTTTGTGATGAAACAACTAGGAAAATGAGAAACTCTAAGATGAGCCAACGTACCTTAGGCTCGTCGAAGCTGTCTTTGGACACGTTGAGCCGTGCTGTGCCAGCTAGCTTGGCACCGAAAATGTCGTGAAGATGATCCATCCAGGTAGTCTTCGCGTCGTAAGATGTAACAATCTCGTTGGCTGGAATTGGATAAGGGGAGCTCATGGCGTTTGGATAAATATCACTGAGACCTGTACTGCAACTTGAGTGTCAATTAGCAAGCGATGGATGATGAGAAAGAACAACATGCCTTTTGCAATAATATGTATTCAATGTCTCCGAAGTTGGTTCGATGTCAGATTTTCAGTGCTTAAGAGTACTTCAATTTCTCAGACAAAGCTTTCTACAGGAGCAGAGCTTGTTCTCTTATACCCTGACATTGGCTTCCCAGCGACCGCTTCACAAACGCACAGCCTCGTAGAATCCACCTTGATCAAAAAAGCTCCCCAGAGAAGAGCACCCCTCTTTTGACCACCTTCGCTTTGCGGGGGCTTTGAACAGGTTGAATATGCTACTATTGGGTTGCACAGGTATTTGAAGTCCAGGGTCTCTCTCTGGCTATGCCTTTCCACCTCCGGCCGAATTTGGATCATGGCCCTTGCCTCATTTTTGCTTTCCCCAAGGGTATGCTAGAGGAAGACGGCAAGGCGACGGCGATTGTGGTAAATATTTTCGATCGAGGCGAGGAAACGCGGGAAGAAAATTCTCAGCTGGGCGGTGAGGGTGGGTTGGTTCTCTTCCACCGACAGGGACCGACCACACCTCCTCTATCTTCAATGTGACAGTAAGAGTCCGTCTGAAACATTTCGAATGATCTCATTGATCTGGAGTGGCCATCACTGGCATAGAGCAATGATCGAGCGATCACAACTGCTGTCATCTTCACTGAGGTCGAAACTGTCGGTATGTCCCTAACACCACCTGCAGCCGCGATTGGCGGTCAGCAGCCGGTCGTCCTCGACGCATACCCATATAGACTGCAGACTCCTTTCATTGTTTATTGAGCTTTTGAGATCCTATCTCGAGCAGATTTGCATCGGTTTGAGGACTCATGGCGACAAGGCTCGGTAGTCGTCGGTTGTGGGCTCACACGGTTTAGGGCTCACACGGTTTACAACTGTCCCAGTCAGCATTCGCAAAAGTCATGTCGCACAAGTGTGAGGAAAAGAGAGCCAAGAATTCCAGATTACCTGTTTGCGCTCTATGAAGCAACGATTTTTCAGCTTCTTTATTTTTTGATTATTGCCAGATAGACATTTCAAGTATCTGAGATATTTTGAGTCCAGTGGCAGCCGCGGGTTTACATACTCAGGCACTCTCTGCTACCTAAGGCAGCCGGTCCATCAGGCTTCGCATGTAACAAGGCGATGATTGATGATATCTGCATGGAGCCTCGTGGGTACCAATGGGAGACGATTAGAATTCGAGCGGGTCATTCATGGGGTACCCTGCGTGTGAACCCGCGGACTCAATTCCACCACATCGACTTCTTGAATTTTATGTTTCGCGCAACTTTCTCACGACCACCTAGAATTGTGCTAATCCTGGGGAGATCATCAATGATGCGTTGCATATAAGACTCTCAAGTACGTGAATAAGTTGTTGGTTGCTACCTCAACAGTTAAATTTACTTGTTACTTGTGACAACTTCCGGGAAAGCTACCTCGGGAACCTGCAATTTTAAAATTTCTTGGTGTCTCCTTTTTGAGCGCTGTGCATATTGGCTGCATTTTCAATAACATACGAGTATGGGCACCTTCGTGCATGTTACACAACAACCCCGCTGTCTCCGACTGGGCAGACGCGAGTCCAGCGCATCAACATCGGGATGAAGCTGAAGTTCCCATCCATCTCGCTCCCAATTAACCACTGGTATTACCCACCAAAGAATTCAGTCCATATCCAATTAACGCTTGTTCCAGTTATCACTCCGTCTAGGATGCCAAAGATACAAACATCCGAGCCAAGCCGGCATCCTGTTTTGTTGAGGATTTTACGTAGCCTTGTCTTTTGCATCTTTGCCTTACACGTTTTTCTCCTTGTCAATCCCTGGGCACACCATAGAGCAGTACTATGCTTATTCAGGGAGTCAAAATCATCGAATAGGGAGACAAGCTTCCCTACACCATCGATAATGAGAGGAGTGCACTCATACAATTTGAGTTCTATTCATCGGGGATCGAACCAATAATCTATACTATATGAAGCAGGCGCACCAATGCGGAGATGCTTGGCAATTCAATCGACGCGAAGCAGAACACTCATAGTGATTCAAATCGAGTCTAAAAGGCCTCCTTAAATTCCTTGAGTTAAGGTTTAAACGATTCTGGAGGTCATAAAAGTATTCGAAGCACTTCGTTCCATGTCTGCTCGTGAAAAATTTTGGCCTTCAAGTGTAAGAAAAGTCAACGTCTGCTTGTATTGAGTTGTCAGATCCTCACAATATGAATGAACGCCGCTCTTACCCAGCGTCCCGCCCTCCTAGGTGTGACAACGGGTGATAGGCGTATTGCTGGACGTATATCTGCATGTACGGGGTATTTCGGCCAAGAGATACGTCCACCATGCAATGCTTTATGTTGATGAATATCATCGCAGCGGGGAAGGCATGACGGGAGTTGAGGCTGGGAACACGGAAGCCTTCTAAGACTCTAAAGGACCCCGAGAAAAGACGCAGATCTTGACCTCTTGGCCTGAGTGCAGAGAAATCCATCGATTTTGCATAATCACGAAAATTTTCAAGTCTCTTGAACCTCAAACCAACAACAAGAATGACTTTTGGAGCGGACAGCTCAAGATCGACCATGCAACAAAGTCCGGCTTTGAGCCCGCAGCCAAGCCCGGCCTTCTCGGCTGCTGAAACTTTACGCGACGAATCTACACCGGCAAGCAAATGTAAAATCTGCTCCCCCACCGGTAGCTATACCGCATCACCGGAAGATCTTGAACAGCCATGTCACGGCTGGCCGCAACTCGTTAGATTCTTGTTCGAAAACCCAGGTTTCCAGTCATTCCAGGCTTTCAGAGACCTCAACATCAAGAACCTGCTCTACTATCAGGCGGAGCTTGTTCAAGTGAGAGAAGACCTCCATGCCATTGAGGTGACTGATCACCGCGACAAAAACTTCAAGTTTTCAAAGACTCTATGTTCAAACGTGGACCATCTCCTGCGCTGCGAAGGGAAAAAGGATGAGGCACGAGAACAATATGATCTGGTGATGAAAATGCGGAGACTCCTGAACGAGTACAGTAAGGCCTTGATTTGGACCAATAACATTACCCAATGTACATCACAGTGGCTAATCTTCATCCATAAACAGACGCTGCGTTGCTGCAGTTTTCAAAGATCAATGAGCTCCCAGAAGCCGAGACATTCACTGTTAAGAATCTCCACACGTGGCTGCAAACACCTGAAATGGGAGACTTCCACATACAGGGACCCGGCCATGACAGTTGGGGCAAGCTGAAGACTCTCGACTCAACTCATACACACCTTTGGGCCCGGTTCGGAAGGCTAGTACGAGCCATCTTTTGGGAGAAGTCGTCCGACAAGATTCATCTAGATCTTGTCGTTCCCAGAAAGAGCAAGAAGTCAGATTCGCTCACCCGATGGGTTGTCGGCGAAGGCTTGCCATTTTGGCGAAGTCTCTGCGATGCTTACACAGTCGCAAAGAACAGCGCCAAAACAAAGGGGGTCTGGACCACTTGGTACATTGTCCGCAATTCCTTCAGAACCGAAGAAACTGGGGCAGGGAACGACAATGAACAATCCTGTTCTAGCGCAGAAGCCGAGAAGAAGCTTTCAAATGCCTCCATCGTCAGCAGACCCCGGTCGCGAAGGTTACTCCCATGGGGAAATTCGGTCCCAAATCAGACGAAGGAAGGAGGGAACAATGCTTCTGGGAAAGAACCAGGCATCGTCACTTACAAGATGCGAGCTTTTATCCGCCTCACCAATATTTTCACAACCATCGTAGCTTGTCTCTTCCCAATTGTCGCCATCGCCGTGCTTGCCCTTGTACACTCTCAAGCTGAGACCATCGGTTTCATTGCCCTGTTTACCACAGCCTTTGCAATTGGAATTACGGCGCTTACTGACAGTGACACCTCGCGGACGGACATCTTCACTGCTACTGCTGCGTAAGTGACCGTTGGAATAACTATAGCTCGCATAGAAAGCTAATTATTCTCAGATTCTCCGCGGTTCTGGTTGTGTTTGTGCAGAATCAGAGTGGGGGTGCTGGTGGGGGCTGATGGTGCTTGATGCTCTGGGAAATGTTCTCTTCCCAGAACTCTTGTTGAGCTATCAAAATCTCAAAATTTGCTATCTCGTATGCAGCAGTAATTTGCAGCGCCGCCCCTGTGCGGTGGTGATTTGGGTGTCGTTGGGTTTTTGGGATTGCAATACTCGTGGGGCTAGAGAGTCCGAGAATATCTCTCATTTAGAAGCTACTCAGGTGATGAATTGTGTAGTTCAAAGTTCAGTTATTTTCAGACTATGTGGGGGGACGAGTACTTCTGGAAGATTGATGTCGGAGAGATATGTGGTTTTAACGTCGTGAATTTTTTTGGGCTTGGTACCCAGCTTCGGGAGCCATTTCACGTGATTTTGGACACTAAAATTTAGTTTCGAGAACTTATGTCAACGTCGGTTCTCAATCTAATCGCTTGTTCAACTGACCCTCGAATTTAAAGACATCGTTTCTAATATAATAATATATTGATTTGCAAAAGGGTATATCTAATGTACAAAATTGGGGTGGTACTGTCTCCCCAAGCTTCACAGCTCGCACTGTTGCGCCCATCAAACCTTTTCGAGAACACAACTTCTTCCCCTTGGACTTGTCCCAGACCAGTCCAAGATGTGAAATTAAATCTCCATCTTAGTTGGAATTTTGGAATTGTCGTTCAGTAGCGAATCTCTGTTCGAGACGCACACGCACGATGTGCAATTTCACGACTCCTTGGAGTGACGAGAGCATTCGGCAGACACTGCAAAGCGTTGTGTGGCTGTCATTCTCAGCAATTCATCGCAGGTGAGGAGGATTGGCGTCGGAAAGTTACTCGAGTCCTTGACTCTCCTACAGCTTCCGGGCTTTTCATCCTCGGAGATTTACTCATTCCAATCTTCATCTCACCTCTAGTTCTCCCGAATCTCAACGCATATAACCCAGCGCATCGCCGAGACAATATTGACCTCGAAACATATCCTGCATCGCTCCGAAAGATTGTATTGGTGGTGGAAAGCCGTAAACGGTCTGCGATCCTTCCAATTCCGAAGATGCGAGGAATTCATCGTCATCGACCGTCTGAATCCCCGCATCGACGTATTGCTTCCGGAGTCGTGCGGTCTTTGGCGGCGCAGGCTGCAGCGACGCACCTCTTACAGTTGAAAGCTTTGCCTGTTCATATTCGGTCTTCGGCTCAGTGACTTGGTGTCGCATGCTTCGGTCCGGCAAGGTCTTCGCCTGTCGATTGTCTGCATTCGGCAGCTCCGGGTTCGTCACATCTACTTTCGCTACGTCTGGTTTCAGTGTTTCTGCTTTCGGAGTCTCAGCTTCGGAAGTTTCTGTTTTAGAAGTGTCCGCTCTGAAAATTTCCGCTTCCGATGGCTCTGCGCTTGGTGGCTCTGCTTTCGATGGCTCTACTTGTGGTTGGGAGATGGGTGTGGCCTGGATCTGAAGTCTTTCTCTCGCCACAGAGAGGATTTTATTCCGGGGCCATTGTGAGGGTCGAATTGGGGGAACGCCAACCAACAGGCTTTTACTTCTGACGTGATCGCCTTTTGATGACTTCGCTTTGGCATCTAGTCGTATCAACCGTTCCTCGTTTGTGGGTGATGGGGCTCTAGCCGATTTCGCGTCCAGTCTCTTTAGCAATTGTTGCTCTCCCAGTGGCGTGATCGACGACCTCGGCTCAGACTGAGTTGAATTGAGACTCGACTGTCCCAATTGAAATGTCTTCCTCCTCTCCAATTTGAGAGATTCTGGTTTCTCGAACTGATTTGGGAGGTCTTCTGGAATTGTTGGACTCGAAACTGTGTGCGCCTTCTTCCTCATCATGTCTCGCGCAATGCTGGTGAGTCTTGGAGTGGGTGTCTTGTCATCTTTCGGCTGGCATAGGCAATCACGACTTGTCCATTTCCCGTCTTTGTCGGATGCCCAGAATTCATCGTTTGATCCAAAGGACACCTGGAGACTCGGAATGTGTCGCTTCTGACCATCTGGTGGGAATAACCATTTCCGTAGACAATTCGGGAGGTTCTGGCCGTCTATCACCAATGCCAGTGAGCTGAGGTGAAAGCCTGGGCAACGATTTGAATCATACCTTGATGGAACTCCCCATCATTGTCTTCCCACGAAATATAATATCGATCGAATGCGCCAAATGCAACACAGACGATGTTTCGTACATTCTCCAACTCTTTCAAGGTTGTTGGTCCATCTTTTGAGGCGGATTTACTCCTTGATTGAGATCCGCTATTGAGATTACTTGTCGTTGAGGGTTTGCCATTCTCAGACTCCAGCCGCGTCGTCAAATCTGGTGACTCCGCTCGTGAGCTTACGGGCGAACTTTCTTCTTCGGAGTCTGGCGAAAATATTGTTGAAGTCCTGGAAAAGCTCGTCGCTCTCACAAACGAGTCCGTTAATGGTGTGTATGAGGTTCGCGAAGAGGCATTGGAATCCGCGGTTGAGGCATATGAGCTCCTGGCTGATCGCAAGTCGGGGTCTGATATGGATCCATAAGAATCTCTTTTCGAGCTTGAGCTTGCGTCCGGTGAGTTGTTTGGTTCTTTGAAAGAGTCCATGGCGATGTATTTGGTCAATGAGCATTTCTTTTCATTCTCTGCTACGAATCTGGACTCCGGAAGTAATCTGGGGAATCTTTCCGGCCACCACTTCCATTCAATACATGGTGGATAAAGCGCCCGCTTGCTTGCAGCTTGGCAATGCTTGTCTGTTGGAGTTCCAACGTTGCCAAGGATACAGACCTCCTTCTCCACAAAATTGAAACGCGGCTGTCAACGTTGTGGTTCGATAGCAAGATGCTTATCTTCCGATGATCTGCGAAGCTTCTTCAGACCCCTGCTTCAAGCTTCAAGCTTCAAATGACGAACGCATTAACTGCTTTTCACCGTGTAGGGTTGCACTGACCCTTGTTTCGGAACCCGCGTACTGCCATTGGTTGACGATAACCTCACGTTTGAGGCTCGTACGAGGTCAACAACATCGAATGTTGTGCGTGACAGGCAAGTATCAGCCTCGACATGGTATTTGAGCATGGCAGGGGGATTTGGTGATGCTGTCTCAGCCTCGAGTGAGGTAAGCACGAAGCCTTCTTGAATCAAAAACGTTTCGAGGAACTTGATGTCATGCGTTTCTTCATTTGATCCCTTATGATGCGCGAAGATGGGACGAGAAATTGCATGTTTTTCGGCCTTTGATCTAGGATCGGACGTCTCGAAGAGTCGAAGGGTTCAGATGGGAAACATTTGTGGCGAACTCACCTAGGCTCTCCCTACGCCTACGGCGACGATCCAAATTTATCCCACTGCTCCAGGTCTGCCAAACTACAGTTGTGGGGTTGAAATGGTGGCAGCCCTAGCGTCAACGGTATGCATTTTCTGCGGATGTTCCCATAGACCCAAACGGCTGGTTGCTTCAATTTCATCACATTTTTAACAGGTGACCCTGGTTCGGAATTCAATTGAGTGCGTTGTCCATTCAGTACCCGACTTGAAATTAAAGGTCTATTGTTTTTGTCATTGAGAAACGATTATATTCCATTGTAGTGTTATTCATTGGGATTATCTCATATCTCCCAGTGGTTTACCCTTCCGTACCCGCTTTTCAGTCCTACACAACTCAACTTCCACTACAGTTCTTCCTGGCCCAAGTTGGGCTTCTAGACCATCATCATCTCTGTCAAAATACAGCGCCCACATCCCTGCATCTTCTCCATCATTTACTTTCACCGCCATGAACCCCTCCCACTTCTCAAATGTCAGCCGTCGGTCTTGTCTCGTGCAATCGAACGGGCCAGTGAGATTAGGTTGAGCATCGACGCGAACGCCATACTTGACTCGGTATGTGTCTTTGTCAATGTAGATCCAGTTCATGACCGGGGCGACATCTGTGATGGAAGACACCATTCCTTCGTAGTTGGCATCTGGGTACGGCAAGTAGTAACCCGAGAACGCATGAAGCGTTGAATCTTGCGTATCGATCTTTACATAAAGCTGGTATGCGTTAGCAAATTTTATTATCAAGTTGGAAGAGTATCAGGTCCACCATACCTTGTTGTTCTTCAGAGCAACTTGTCTCCGATCGATCTCGCAGCCTTGGGGTGATGAGTTAATGCAGTTGACAATGAGGTTACACCTTCTTGCTCTGTGCTCTTCCCTGCGATCCTTCGTCTGTCCTTGTCTGATGGCCTCATTTGTTGCTAGAAGTGCTGGGCACGTGATGAGGGCAATCAGCATTGAGGTCATGATTGCGATGTTCCCTCGAATTGCGAGCGCCGATAATTTCGGTGTTAAGATCCACAATCTGAGCAATTCTTGATAGTTGAGTATTCAATGATTTAACGATTGGTTTTCCCAAGTGATGTTTCTCTGTCCGCGGTCTTTGGGTCTGCAGAACGAACTGTCAAGAAGACCAAAATCATGCGGAGAGCAAAGTGGCCATATTATAGATCTCCGACAAGGATCGCTATGCCTCCCGCTTTTCAAGGGTCACGTTCAGAAACACAACACGGACCATAGGAGAATATTACCAGATGATTTTCCTCGCCTAAGACCCTGGCGTATCAGAAGTAAGGCCATTTCTCCTCACAATGCACGATTGTCCACGTACATAGTACGATGCTATTCAAGGACCCACCCAAGATTCGCGGAGGAAGGGAACACTGCGAAAACACTGCGAATGGGATGATGAGTCAATGCCAGACAGTTGAAAGCGCTTCTTGACACTTCGGATGCATGGGCTGCGTTTGGGATAGTGCCCTATCAACGTTGTCCCAGTATGGAATTTGGAGTGGAGCCACATCTTTCTCTTCTGGCCCCTCTTTGACGCACTTTCTTCAACTCCTTCTCAGTACACGCCATCCTTCCAGAACGAGGTGTATAAAGTACGGTGTCCCTCGTCCGAAATCTAACTTTATTTTCCTCACCACCATCAACATCTTCTTCACTGTACAATAGTATCAACAGACTCTCCCGGCGAGATCTAATTTCTTCGTTCTCTTTTCTCATCTCACCACTGAAGCATCACCAGGCCGCTCAATCTCTCACCTGTTCATCTCCACGAAACTAGTACTCCTCCCACCACTCCTGCAAACCCAAAACCAAGGGCAAAATGTCTTCTACGTAAGAGTGTCCCATTCCCTCTCGCAGATCTCAGGCTAAAGAGCTTCTTGTAACAGCGCCTCATTCAGCACCACCGCTGGTGGCGCAGCGTACTCCCCCAACGATGATGGACGAAAAGCCATTGCGACTAACTTCAACTCGAGTCTTCCTAATCTTCCAACTTCTGAGGGACTGAGGGCCCCTGCCGGTATGTCATTTCCCACAACTTCTCCATGAATGGCTGTGGCTGATCCTCGCACAGGCCAACTCCTCAAGGGTGCCACCGATGCCGAGGGCAAGTTGACCGCTGCCGCATTGATGGTCGGAATCAAGCTTGATCTGGAAGCCGAAGTCCACCTGACGGCGCGAGTACGAGGAGACATTATAGTTGGATTGTACTAGGAGCATTTCAACTTCAATCTGACCGCGAAAGCTTGGGAAATATGGCCGGGGGGTGCAGAGACCCCAATGTGGCACGGGATATCACAAGTCGGAAGGTGGAGCCAGAGACATCTGGTATTGAGTCCTGCTGCGTCCGACTCGACATGGCCTGATGCAGTAACATACAAAAACGCGTGGAGTTATGAAGTTTTCTTTGGTCACGCATGGAGTGTATATATACCACATGAGCTTGCGTGGCATGTCATGATCTTCACCAAAGAAATAGAAATGCCCCTGGCTAGGTGAGAATCTTTGACATAAAGCCCAGGTCACTTTGAGCTTGTCAAGTGACATGACAAGTTGTAGCACGTGATATTTAGCGGTTGCCTAACAGAAGCGGTTTCAGCTCTCGAGATGCCTATCTGCTTTACCTGGTTATGGCGTTTTCTCTTTTAAGGTCCTTCACTGCCTTATCATAGGCAGTTATATGTGGGGGGAGGGGAGG
>AYLM01000305.1:0-12810 GCA_001625345.1 Cairneyella variabilis | reverse complement strand
GGGTGAGGTGGGTGGGAGAGTGCTTCGGAGAGGAAGGTAGAGGCGACGCTGAATTGGCCTTCACGGAGGAGATGCATTGCTATTGCGCGGTTGATGAGGGAGGGGTGAGAGGCGAGGGCGTCGTATTCGGTAGGGAGGGCTTTGACTGGGAAATTCTGCAAAGTGTGAGCATGCTTGAAGAAGAGGTGGTGTAGTTGCCATACCTTATCCAACGCCTTCCCATACTTGCTATGCCCCTGATGGACCTTCTTAAGATCATCGTTCACCTTATCGAAGCCATGCTTCAGAGGATTCTGCAGCTTCACGAGAGTCACAGACGCTGATTTAGGATCTGCGAGTTGTCAGTATATGTTGAAGGAGCGGGTAGTGGGAGGAGATGAGCACGACCCCTCCCACTCTCTCAGAAAATACCAGCAGCTATACCCTCCCTCGCAGCCTCAAGCTGCTCAATAATCTTACCGACATCCTCGATACTCTGCTTGAGGTTGCCATCTCTCCGCAGCTTCGCTAACTCGATTTCGAGGACGTCCATGGCTGTAGCCACCCCACTCTGCGGATGGTTTGTTGATATAGTTGTTTCTAGCTTTGCTATCTGCCAGGAAGCATAAGTGAACACATCTGAGCTTGCCCTTTCCTTAATGGGAGTTAGAAAGCGGTGTAGTTGTGAATGGTCGGTGTATTAGTGATGTCGTCGAGATCACGAGAGTCAACGAGGTTCGCAGCCAAAGCGGACCCTTGTCTGCACCAACCCCGAATGGCGTAAATAGCTCTCAAGATGGCAAAAGATTACGAATTACCAAAAAAGACTTGAGAATGGAAGAACTGCGAGGAAAGAATAAGCATTCAATGATCAAAAGTATCTAAATTCCATAAATATATTGAAATTATACATATCCAAGCTGGTACCTGGTACTTCTTGCATCTTCATTGCCGCTCGTCCAGGGCTAAGTGGATCACATGCGGAAGTCGCGCGCTCAAAGCCTTGGCTGAATTCGATAATTCCCCAGAATATAGAGTTGTGAAGCCTCACAAACCCCTTCATTACTTACTCTCCACTCCTCTCCAAACAATGTCTTCATAAACATCACCTGCATGCAACCTCACTGTCCCGCAAACAAAGATGGTTGACCGCATCTCCTTCACCGACGTCACCTCCCTACCCCCCCAATCAACCACGAGACCAATCAACAGGACAATAATCTAGAGACAACATGGCTGGCCGGTTCATCTTCCCTCAGGCCTATGACCCGCACATGAACGCCCAGGACCTTCTGACCCTCGCTCGCACAAATTCCCATCAACAGAATGCGAGCAAAGTAAATGGAAACGAGAAAGCTGCAACGCTCCCTACGACGGGCATGGCTTCCACCTCGGCCCCTACTGCTGCGAAACCTGCCCCTCAGCGCCGGCATTTTGTATTTGCAGATCCTATTGCTTTTAGGTATGCACTCTCTTCACTGCAGCTTGGACTTGCTCATGAAGGGATAGGTACCTCGAAGAAGACTCAGCAACAGTAGTAATCGAGCGCCGCGGCAAGCTCAGAGGCTACGAACTCTACCTCGTCGAACAATGGGCCTGTTCACGCGTGAATCCCACCTTCGTGATAACCACCTATACCGGCGACCCAAACCATGTCGTAATGGTAGGCGTACTGGGCGTCCCCGCAGACGAAGAAACATGGTCCCCGAGACTACGGGTATACTTCAAAGCTATATCGTCGTACCATGCACGGCCGAAAGAGACACCGCTGGGCATGCTCATGGTTACGAATCTGAGCAGTTTCCCGAGTTCTTTGACGGTGATACCGGTTCCGGATGGGGATATAAGGAAGCATAGGGAGGACTTTATTGTTAATGAAGACTTGAAGAGACTGGGGTGCTCGGGGAGGAGTGGTATGAGCTTGAGCACCCCGGCGGGAGCTACGCAGGCGAAGTTCTTCCAGTTGTATAAAACAAGTGATCGGATACCGCTTTATGGGGCGGTGATTGAGCTGGTGAAGCTGTGCCAGGTGGCGCTGATGATATTTGGAAAGTTGGAGCAGGAGTACGCCGATGGGTGTCTGTGTGATGTTACCGAGAAGGCTATAACAGAATGGTGGACTGAGATTGGATCGGAATATTACAATGTCGAACCCACGGATGGAATTCTGGGACCGACTACTGTTGCCGCACTACTGGGACTCTTGATGGGAGCTCGAAATCGGCTCAATTACTATGGAGCACCGGTGGCCAAAGATACTTTTGATGTGTATAGCTTGAAGAGGGGCATCGCGTATTTTCAAAAGTCTCAGAAAATGGAACGTACGAGACGGCTCGATCGGCATACACTGGCTCGACTACACAGAGTTACTGCAAAGGCAGCTGCTGGGGAAGGATGGGCTGTTCCAAAGGCAGTCAAGTCAACGGTTGCTGAACTGAGCGGGAAAGGCGGAGAGATGGTGATGGGTATGGTTGGTCGAGACAAAGCTGGAATTGGAGATATTGAAACTCTCGACATTGATCGCTTCGTCGGCTTGGTTCATGGCGAGAGAGCCAAATGGCTGTGGTATGGCAAGCAAAGGAGCGGAGCTGCGGAACGATTTGGAAGAACCGACCCTGATGCCGGACTGACGTTTACCAAAGACGATCAAGGTGGTTATATATGGTCACACAATAGAGCCGAATCGATGCCACTAGAAGAAGAAGAGGTCCGTCGGAAAGAGAAGGATAGCCCGAATGCCGTTTACTCAAATCGACCTCCAGGATCGGCTACGAGTATGCTTGAAAGTCCGAATGAAAAGGATTCTCAATTGCGAAAGACAGTGTTCAAGAGCGTCACGGGGAAGATGAATGATGCCAGATCTGGATTTGGCCGTATCAAGGATGCCGTCGTTTCTCGTGGCCATACTAGCAAGCATTCGAAGGATGATGGACAAGACGGCTACTTTGGTCCGAATAGCACTTCAACATTGGGGCCTTCAACCGGTACACCTATTACTCCTGGTGTAGGAAAGGTCTTCACTTGGAAAGATACCCCGGAGAACTATCAGAACGGTATTATGAAAGTCAAAGACACCGTTCTGAAGGCGATACCCGTGCCACATGTACCTGTACTGCACGCCGCTGAGTCTGAGCCTGCTCTTCCAGCCCCTCCTCCGGAGATCATGATGCAAGAAGAGACACAAAAGGAGGCCCAGAGAGAAGCCGAGATTGAGGCTAGATGGGCGGAACAGGTGCGGGATATTCGTCAAAGTATCGTCGTCAAAGACCCATCGATCGAAGGATCATTCTATGGTGATGGTGACCTTGAAGGTCCCCTCCTAGAAGCTCAGCGAGACCCAAACAATTTCTCTATCCTCCTCCACCGACGGCACAGCGTCTCCGCAGCCTCCCCAACAACAGAGCGTTACCGCAACGAAGCTTTCTGGCCCCGCCAGATGTCCTTCAGCGATGCCGAAGAAGCAGTCTTGGGCTGGGAACCCATCGGCACCTTCGGCGACGACGGCGACGAGTCCGATACCTGGGCCGCCCTCCAAAAGCAAAATTACATCGCAGAAGACTTCAAGCATCTCTACGAAAAAGTCCTCGACCTCCAAGACGACATCGCACCCTGGGTCGACCGTAAAGTCGACGACATCGAAGCCCTAGACGAGCAAGCCGCTCGCGACCAAGACGGGTTCCAAACGCTCTACTACCAACAAACAGAATCATACCAAGCGGTCAAACAAAACAGTGAAGATATTCTTGGGGATGAGAGATCGCACGTCACAGAGGCGATTAAGGATATTGAGCTCCTTGGAGCGAAATTGGAGTATGAGATTAACGCCCTGGTATCTAAGGTCCAGGACGTAGAAGATGGGGTCTCTCAATTCGAGAGGCAGGTGGAGGATATTGAGATGAGGGCTGACGAGCTCGAGATTCAGCTCAAGACAGAAAGCTGGCTGCATTGGGCGGTGAGAAGTATGACGGGGATTGGGACGGGGCCGAATATTACGGCGCCGAGGAAGCAATCACAACCTGAAGCGTTGAAGAATAACAAGCCAGAAGCTGTGAAGGAGAAGTAGCATACAAGAGTCATGTTATTGAAGCGAAAAGGCGTTAGGAATACCCATCAGGCATTTGCATGGCAGCATGAATCATGAGTTTGATAGCGTAGCATAGCACGAGTATAGTCTTGAATGAAGATTTCGTTTGTTTCGTTTGTTAGAGTGGATTGAACGCCGTTTCCTCATGCTTGACTGCCATCCGTTTCTAGTATACAAGACTATTTCAAGCCTTTCGTGGTAGAGCCCTTGAGATCAGAGATACTGAGCCTATTCTCCCTCAAGCCCAAATCTTCCAATAGAGTCCGTATCAAGGCAATCGAAGCAGACCCTCCTAGCTCCGCCATCCAGCATACCGCCTGTCCAGTATTACAAAGGTCGAATAACTCTCCAACCTTCCCTACACACTTCGTATTCTACCCACTTCCTCATCTCTTCCCTTTCATCCCATCCCCGTTTCCCCCCGTAGCAAGTTTAGGACCCGAATCCAAACCCTCCTCCACCACCACCCATTCCCTTCCCCTGCGCCTCCTCCTGCAACAGCTCGCTAATCTTCATCTGAACATCGAAGAACTTTGACGCACATCGGTCGATACAGACTCCTTCCCCTTTGTTGAGTTCACCCTCACGGTATTCTTTGGGAATGCATTTTTTCATGCAGGCTTTTTGTAACCTGTTGACCAGCCTTGTCAGCTACAAAACTCGTATGGGGGAGTGATTGCATACTTGTTGAACAGATCCGTCACAAGATCAAGCTCTGCTTCCGCGGCGGCGATTTTCTCGGCGGATGAGGGCTGCGGGCGCCCGCCGAAAGGGCCGAACATGTTCATTTTGCGGTATTGATCGGGAGAGCTGGACTGGGATTGGAGGCGCTTGTAGAGGTTGTGAAGGTCAGTTGTGAGGTGAAGTTGACTCGAGTGTTGATTCTGTGATGCAAGATTCCGGAGCTCGAATTTCGAGGAGCTTTAATGACACTAGTGAGTATCCCTGCTGAAATTTATTTTCTGCTGCTCATGAACGGACGACACCTCATCCCTTTCTTGAGTGAAGAGCCTGGAGCTGCACCAATTGCAGCAGCAATTGATCTCTAGTAAGTTCATGTTTTACTCGAATGGGGTTTTGGAGTAATTTGAGGTGTAATGATGATTTCCATATAACATTAGAACCGTTGCGACTGACACCTTACTGGTGGTTGATCTCACATCGATCCGTTGTCTGATATTTCCTCTTCTATATTTCCTCTTTCAACTGTTTTCCTTTAGAAATACAGAAACTGACAGAAGGACAAGTATCATGAGCGCTCCAATAGCAGGAGGCCTCCTTTTTCTCCGCCCATACCTACACGCCGAGCTCCCAGTCTCGAGTGCTAGGAAATATGCCTACCTCCGCTTCTTCACCACAACCCGCCGTCTAGCCACAAAAGTCGAACCGCAGCCTCCCCGCAAAGCTGGTAGGAGCATCGCACTCAATACCTACGGCCCACGCCTCAACGGTCCTGTACCTGTGCCCTTCCGCGGCGAAGTCCAGGACCGCATCAAGGAGCTCGAAGACGCGAATGCGCTTCACTGGCCCAGGATAAAATCAGATCCGACGTTTATGACCATCTACAATTTCCAACGAAAGTATGCAGGGCTTACCCAAGGTGCCATGGAGCGGCGGACGAATGTCAAAGTATGTGGACGAGTTAGGTCGATACGCATAGCCGGGAAGAATTTGGTTTTTATAGATGTTGTGCAGGAAGGGCATGTGCTGCAGATTATGATGAATGGAGGACGGCTCGATGGGTATGGAACTGCACCCCAGATTTTCCAGCGGTTCTATCATTTAATTAGGAGAGGAGATGTAATATGTAAGTTTCCAAGAACGTTGGATATGGGCTAGGTGCTGATGGTGATTGATAGCCGCGTTCGGTAATCCTGCGTGCTCATCATCGGGAGAGCTGTCAGTGAATGTCGTGGAGCTACCAGAGATCTTGTCCCCTTCGTTGGCGAGTCTTCCGAGGACGCTGGAGGATCCAGAGACCAAGATTCGACACCGACATGCAGATATGTTGGTCAATTCCCGGGTGGTGCATACCCTGAGAGCAAGGTCTCATATCATCCAGTACTTACGGGAGTTTCTTTTGAATGACCAGTTCCTTGAAGTTCAGACGCCTTTGCTAGCAGACAAAGCAAGCGGTGCTATAGCAAGACCATTTACGACTGTCGCTACGGAGTTTATGGACAAGGAGCTGGCTCTGAGGATAGCTCCTGAGATTTGGCTCAAGAGACTAGTGATTGGAGGCATGGACCGAGTCTTCGAGATTGGACCTGCGTTCCGGAATGAGGGGCTCGATGCGACGCACAACCCTGAGTTCACAACCTGTGAATTTTACAAATCATTCGCCGATCTCGAGGAATTGATCTCAATGACTGAGAAGCTGTTTGTCGGCCTCGCGACGCTCATTGCTGACCTACGTAAATATCCACTCAGATCAATACCACACCTCGACGGCGAATTCTTCCAAGTCCCTTTCAAGCGCATCTCTTTCATACCCGCCATCGAAGCCGGTCTAGGACAGACACTACCAAATCTTTCAGCCGACGACGCAGAAGAGCAGGTTGTAGCTTTGTTTAAAGAAAAGGAATTACCCATTCCCTCGTCGCCTACCCTCCCCCGCCTCCTCGACAAGCTCTCATCCATCTACATCGAACCCTCGTGCACCAGTCCAACCTTCATAACGCACCACCCCGCCTGCCTCGCACCCCTCGCGAAATCCTTCTTCGACCGTCAGAGCCAACAAGTGGTCTCCGCGCGCGCTGAGCTCTTCATACAGAATCGTGAGCTTGCGAACATGTATGAGGAAGAGAACAGCCCGTTTGAGCAGAGAGAAAAGTTCGTGGAACAGTTGAAGTGGAAGGATGAGGAGAATAAGGCTGTGGTGGATGAGGGGTATCTGGAGGCGCTGGAGTGGGGATTGCCGCCTACTGGAGGATGGGGTTTGGGTGTGGATCGGTTGGTGATGCTATTGACGGGAAGTAAGAGGATTAGTGATGTACTTGCGTTCGGCAGTCTGAGGAATGTAGTTGCTTTGGGGAGTGTTAAGGGTGAGAAGGCAATAGCGGAAGGTGGTGCTCAGGAAGTGAAGCGTGTAGAGGCAGAGGATGAAGAGAAGTGAGATGTGTATAAGGTGTATGATATGTACGATGTGTATAATAAAACACCTGTGTAGACATGTACAATGCTACAACCAGGTCCTCACTCATTCTAGCGTGGGGGCGCCCCCAGGGGGTTAGGGGGTTGCATGTGGATAATTCACGTGGTGCAGAATTTCCCCTTTTTGGCCGACTCGCTTAACTTCTATATCTTCAACTGCCGGGGCTGCCGACCCATTTGACCGCTCCCAGCCTTATCCAGAGCCCAATATCTTCAAGCTCACCTTTCTGAACCCTCCTGCTCCTCTATTCCTCCTCTTGCAGACATCGATCTTGAATCGAACACCCAACGCCCATACATCGTCGATTCCCAACCTACTGTCAGTCCACATATCATCGTCGGTTCCTAAATTACTATCAATCCACATACCATCGGCGCCATGGCATCGACCGCAAACCGTCTGACTGCCGCCGAGCGGGAGAAAATCGCAAAATATGAGCGGATCGTCAAGTTTGCGTAACAAGTCATGGCGGGCAAGCATCCGAGAGTGAAGGATCCACTGGAAAAGGTAAGTAGATGCTTATTACTCTTTGGAAAAGTGAAGAGCCTCCCAAATACGATCTCATTTCTTACAAAGCTATCTAATCAGGGTCTTCCTGTCCATACGCTATTCGCTGAGCGCATTGTAGGCTTCGACATTACTCCTTCTGAATTAGTCGCCCCCATTGCCATATCCAAGTACGAGAGGATTTCTATCCCAGTCACTTCTTCCGCAATTGAACCTGTTTCCATCGAAATCGATTATACGCACAACTACTACCGCGATCTTGGCGTTGATCACCGTACCACCTCAGCTAAAGCGATTGAGCGTGCCTACACTCACAAATGTACGTATCAGTCTCTCTTTACTCCTCTCAAAATATCTATGGTTCCAAAAAAAAAAATCTTACCCGAGTATGCAGATGAGCTCTGCGGCCCTAAATCTGCCTCCGCAAGGCATAAATGGGCCTCCAAAAATCCTTCTACCCGTCGCAAGGTGGCATCCGCATATGACACCATCCACAAAGCCTACCAAGTACTATCAAACCCGACTCTCCGCGCGCCCAATACCATGCCAGATATCTAGGTGGCTGGGAGGGAGTGCAGATCCATAACGACGTGCAGCAACCAAATAAACCAGCTAAGTTGCAGAGGAACGAGAAGCGGAAAGGACTGCAGATGGCGTATAAAGGGGAGGCAGAGGCTGGTGAATTTGGCGGATGAGGGTTTGGGGTGTGCAAAAGCCGAAAGGTTTTGTGTTGTAGTAGGGAATGGAAGTTGTGTTGACCTGAGGAACTTTGAGTTCTGAGTATTTTTGGAATCATGATGTTTATGGAAGAGATGGAGTCATACCTTCATAGCTTCTGTGTTGGCTGATGGTCTGCAGCAAGCCAGAATTGACTCAACAGAGAACAAGCTAGCGAAGCGAGATTTCCCTTTTTCGCGGCACCGAGGCAAAAGCAGAATTTCTGTGCCCGAAAATGGAATGATAGCCAGCGCAGACCGAGACTTCCTCATTCACATATTCTCCTTCAGCAACTCTTTGGGCTTTCTGCCCATGAGATCAAATTTGAGGCTTCACGGTCAGGTCTATTCGGAAGGTGCAACTCCCTCCTACGAGTGCGAGCGATCAGGAGTGACGTCGCTTCCTCGATGAAGTGGAGGCTTGGTAACTATATACTTTTGTAGCAATACTCATACTGTTAGCATTCGAACCTATGCCAATTTTAGAAGAATTTTCCTCGATTGCGGAAAGGCAGCGTGAAAGAAGAGTCTCTGAGATAACTCGATTTCGATCTCCTGGCTTCAGTTGCTGGAAGTCTATTCGTACAACCTCCTGTATCAAAGGCAACGCCCTCTGATACTCGCCATGTCGATAATATGCTCTTGCTAGCTCGTGCTGCGATGCGAGGCGGTCGGGATGCGTAGGGGCTTGAGTCCTTTCTCGAATTTGGACAGCCTCCTCGAGTAGCTTAATAGCCTGTTCCACTTGGTTGGTTTTTAAATATGCGCTTGCTAGCACGTGCTGCGATGCGAGGCGGTCGGGATGTGTAGGGGCTAGAGTCCTTTCTCGAATTTGGACAGCCTCCTCGAGTAGCTTAATAGTCTGTTCCACCTGGCTGTTTTCTAAATATGCTCTTGCTAGCACGTGCTGCGATATTAGGCGGGAGGGATGTGTAGGGGCTAGAGTCCTTCCTTGAATTTGAACAACCTCCTCGAGTAGCTTAATAGCCTGTTCTACTTGGTTGTTTTTTAAATATGCGCGTGCTAGCTCGTGCTGCGATGTGAGGCGGTCGGGATGCGTAGGGACTAGAGTCCTTTCTCGAATTTGAACAACCTCCTCGAGTAGCTTAATAGCCTGTTCCACCTGACTGTTTTCTGAATATGCTCGTGCTAGCTCGTGCTGTGATGTTAGGCGCTGGGAATCTGTGGGAGCTAGCAAATTCTGACGCATTTGGTAGACGTCTTCGAGCAGCTCTATCGCTTCCGAATATTTGCCGAGTGTGAGATAAGCACGACCGAGCAAATCGCGGGCGTTCAGCGCGTCTTTATGTTCTGGTGGCAAATTCTCATCTTTGTCGAACGAAACCAGACTCTCGAGAAATTCTCTTGCTTCCTCGATTTTTCCGACATTGCCTTGACAAATGGCGTGTAGATAAAGGATATGTCTCCAATTTTCCGATTGTGGGGAAATCTCGTGGCCGATCCTGGAACGGAGAATATTGGCGAAACTTTCCGCAAGGTTGTCGTTCCGTGCACGAACCATGACCCACGTAAAGGAATAAAGAATTCTACAGATCTCAAGACCTGGGTATTTGCTGTTCGCGAAGAGTTGTTCTGGACGAGGACCGACACAGGATTCGACGTGTAATTGGATTCTATCGATGTATTCGCGATAACTCAAGTTGCATTCGAGTGACAAGGCTAAGGCTGAGGCCGCCGTCGCCCATCCGGTGGCCTGGGCATCAGTCGCCAATCGATCTTTTGCCCATGCGTGAACCAGTGGGTGCATTGATATGTCCCCAGTACTAGGGTGGATAGTGATAAGCGAGAAAGATTGTAGAGCGCCCCTCGCCTTCCGTAGCGAGATGATGTCTAACTCTTTAGGAGATTCGCTCGATCCCTGTAAGACTTTTCGGAGATAATTGACATGCCAGAAAGAGCAATTTTGTATGCTGTCGCTTCGTTGCAGGTCGGCTATAGCCATATTTTCAGTCCACGTGTTGACAAACATTCCTTCGGGTACACTTTCCCGGTGCAAGAATCCCAGAATCTTGAGTAACTCAAGTGCGTCGACCCAATCTTGGCGGTGGGAGTGCTCCGTACACTTCATGGCTTCGGCTGAAATCTCAAAAGTTGTGTAAACATCGCCGTATGTCGACTCTGCCTGTTTCTGTCGGTGTTTTAACAGTGTCGCCCGCTGCTTGATGAACATAGCCGGGTATTCCACAAGTGTGCAAAGTCTTTGGCTGACAAAGGCTCCGGCTTGGGTAATAGCAAGTGCATGTTGGCTGAGAATCTCATCTCCAACAACTTTTCGAGCGTCTTCCCAGACCTGACCACGTTCCTCTAGGGGAATGTGGGCGGATTTGAGAAGCAGCTCGATGGAGTCATCGATGCCAAGCTTTTCGAAATCAGCATCCTGGTAGCCAACAGTATTATACTGCAAACATTCCCGGAGCCTTGTTGTCATGAGGATACACCCGAGTTCTCCTGAAGGAAAGAACTTGAGGTAGTTGAGATTGGCGTTATCAGCGTTATCGAAGATCAGCAGCCATGATTTATTCAGGTTTTCGAACCAGAGTTTAGCCTCCGCATGGTCGATATCTTTCCTGTTAGAAGCTTTGGTGGCGGCGTCCGCAATACCGCGTTTTATGGTATCCTCATCGCTTGCGTCTACCCAAAATATCCCCCAAAAGCTATTTCTATGTCAGCGCAAACTACCCATCGTCTGCAGGAGGATGGCTTACCTCTCTCGATTTTCATTGGCGAATTTGAGGCAGACTTCACTCTTGCCAGAACCACCCATCCCACAGAGGATAAACCTTTTCTGCGCCCTGCCATGTACGTGATTCCTTTCACTGCAGAGTTTCTCGCGCATTTTTTGGAGAATCTCTGTCCGGCCGGTGAAATTTGGATTGATTGGCCTCGGGACAATCCAATGCTGGTTTTCTAGATGTATGTTGAGCTAAACTCGAGGAGACGGATTTGATACTACTGACTTTTGATAGGTTCCAAATCCTCAACAGCTTCAGTACTAATAACCGATAAAAGCTTCTTTGCATAAGCAGCGGCCACAGAAGCAGCATATGGTTGCCAATTCTTCTGCTTGTGTGAATCGGCATAGTCACAAATTCCCCGTATGACGATACAACTAAAGACCTTCATCAACCCAGCAGCTTCCATCTCGAAGCATATTACCCCTTCCTCTGTAGCAAGACGATGGCGCTCTTGGGCATTTTTGATGACCGAGTTCCCGGAACCAATGTTGCCGTAGAAAAAATTCGGATTTGGATTTGTCCTTGGCTCTCGATCGATGATCTTTTCGGGATTTGGGGCACTGGATCCTTCATAAGTCTCGTCGAACAAGATGTCGGTTGCGTGTGCTGGGAATCTCCATTCCTCATCATCCTCCCCGCCAAATGCGCTATTGACCGCTTCCGTAATCTCTCTCCCAAGAGTTCTTGTCGCTCTCAAATTTGCTATCGCGGTCAAAAGTAGCGTTGGTGGGCTGTTCAAGAAGCCTGTACGACGGAACCCTCCGCCCTCATTTTTCCCCATATCATACTGAATTACCCCACCACTCTGTCCGCTAGGAAACGACACCACAACATCCCCAAGTCGGATATCATTCTCAGCGCTGGGTATGCCTCCACCAACCCCAACCATCAGACCAAACCTCAACTTCGGAAATGTGTTCTGCATCGATTTTCCCGCAACCGCTGCATCGACTAGGCCATATCGGGGGAGACAGGCGATGACGACATTGTGCTCTCCAATGCTTCCAAGATGATAATTGTTCTCATCATGCTTTGGCTGGGGTTTGAGCGGGCCGTGGACTGTGTCGAGCATAGCCTTTGCAGCTATCAGCTCAGTCGGAATCGCGCAAATCCACCCAACGGTGTATTTGTCTGGTGGGAGACTAGGAGGCCGTCCTCCGATGGCAGCGCATTTCGTACTTGCCATTTGGGAGTCTGGTTAACTACCGTACAGGAATAGGTGACCGTCGGTCGACCTCTGTTGTCGACGATGCCGGTAATCGACGCCCAGCAGCTCGCAGCCTCGTTGGGATCTGTCTCCCTCGTTTTCAACACGTGACATTCACTCAAAGATCGGTAACAACCAGAAAAGGTAGGAAGTGTTGAACTTAGCAGGACAAGAACAATGCCCTCTCTGTGGGAGTAGTAGCAATCACGTTCAGAACGGACGACGGAGGAGGGGCTTCAAATCACAGCCGCAGGCAATGCAGCCCCCAAGGCAAACTACGCCCAAATCAACCACCCCAATACTACTGGCTGGATACCCTGGACGATATTCTAGCGAATGAGAGTCTCTCAGATAACCGAATTCCCGCCTCAAATCCCGTCCCCGCTTAAATCCCGGAGGAATATCCA
>AYLM01000304.1:0-15240 GCA_001625345.1 Cairneyella variabilis | reverse complement strand
GGGGAGGGGTGAAACGTTGACTAGTTCCCTGCTATTTTGTTGATCAGAGGCGACCGGTTGGAAGATTTCGATTGAATGACTTCGACTGAATGAATGGCGACAAACGAGCAGTTGTCGACGACTAGATAGTTGGTGACAACCGGTCACAGATCTTATGCTTCGCACCACCTACCACCTCTTAAAATGCTACTAGACCTCCCTTCTGACAACAAAAGAGTCTTGTACTAGCGCCATCTCCTAAGAAAAGCCCACTTAAGGTACTTGCACAGCCCGTGAAAACCTGTCGAAGAAGTTTCTTATGCGGACGAGGGAGTCGAAGATGTGGGCAGTGATGACAGCAGAAGTGAGGTGAATGATGGAGGGAGTGAGTCTGCTGATTTGTTGAGTAGTTCACTTCTGTGGCTATAGAGTAGGTTTGGTCTGCCCGAGGTTGAAATAATGAGCGAGGTCCTCCTGATTATAATGGCAAGAAGGGGATGAAGATTCCGCAGGAGAACCTTGCGCATGAAGAAAAGGCAAAGCAAAAGAATAAACAGGAGAATCTGGTGCGTTGTGAAAAAGCAAACAAAAGCAATGAGCAGGAGAATATCGCTTATTACTGGCAAGATTCCTGATAAGAGGTATGTACTCTACAATACAAGTAAGATCCCTTCGACATATTTTGAGGAAAGATATTTTAGGGATTGCTTGGGTCTTGAACTTTATGATGAATCTTAAGAGAAGCCAAAGCAATTGCAAGACGAGGTGCTGTGATGGGCAGAAATACAAGCTGTGGATTCGACAACACGGTGAGACTTCTTCGGCGTACTGTAATAATACTTGCGCTACGGATGGTTGATCTTCCTCGAGCCCTCGACTCAATTTGCCAGAACTGGAAATGGGACGTCAGATATTTATGAGCGACGGAGATCCAACATCCAAGATGCCCCAAACTGCCCCTGACGGCACTAGTTTGAAAATGAGATAGGCCAGCCACCTCCTGCACCCCACAATTCTTGAATTGTCGAGAGTACTATGCAATATGGATAATATAGAGCCAAGCCATCTTGCCACAGAGTCCTCAACCAGCAGCTGAGCATCTCAATATCACTTATGGCAAACTATTTGGTAGTCGATCCTCCGCCCTGCTATTTCGGGCTTTTTTTGGGGGGGTTGAAAAGTGCACCTTGTCTTTATTTCCAGCGAATGAGGACCCTGGATTTTGTGCTGGAAGGCGAAGTATATTTTTGAATTCGGCCGTTTCGATGCCTTGTATGGCCCTGAACGCTTTATCTCATGCTTGGCAAGTGCTCCTTGCCATCAAGCTTTATTTAGATGATGCTGTTTGGGAAGCATTAAGCAGGCTCTCGCCCCTCTATCTTAGTAGGTGTCAATTGCCAAAGCGTTGGCACTGCTGGCTTTGGGTAGAGATTTGAGATATCAGATATCTATGCGGCGTTTCCATTATTTTTCCGTTTGTCAGATTCCTCTGTCTGAGTCTTTACATTTCACTGCTACTTGCCTGCTTCGGATTTTCATCATGGAGTTTCAAGATACTCTTTCTTTGGCTGCCAGTCTCGGTGTTGCCTCCTCTCATACCATTTTCACGAACTTAATCGTTGGGGGGGCACAGTGAACGGCATACATTGTGCTTTTTTCGATCAGATGGAAGCTGATGGCCTACAGATGCGGGCATTGCTATCAGAGAACCATCATACGATGGGGTGCGCAGCCTCGAATCTGGATTCTCTTTGTCTTGCTGACAATTTGGCACGCTGTAGCCCATCACTGATGTTACTTCCAACTATATTGCTCTAAGTATTTCCAGGGGTTCTTCAGGTTTGAGACTTACCACACTAACACTTCTCAGTGCAATTGCGGACCATATCCGATGACCGCCAGCAGCACCATCATCAATGTCGCAGCTGGCTCAACGGTGAAAGCAAGATAGAGACACACTAATGGCTATGGCTACACAGCTCAAGATTGGGCGACTACCTATTTGGTGAGAGACCAAACTCAAATGTGGTCAAGTTTTTGCCGATCGTATTCTAGATCGCAGCTCTTGGAGACCAAGAAATTACCATACCATCTTGCATCGCATCTGGACAGTACTTACTCTGAGCTGATCGCTCTTCATGGAAGTGAGCACTCACTTTCTTCTTTTGGGCTCGATGACTGACCTTTATCCAGATTCATCGTCCGGAGGTGCGCAATTCTACGTAGGTGGAACAGTAGCATGACTTTAAGCTCCACTGACTCCAACCAGATGGAACGTATTCAAATAAATGTGACTGGTGGCTCTGGACCTAAGACTCCAGCTAAGGTTAGCTTGCCGGACGCATATAAGGTTTCTTTTCGCGAGAATTCATTTTAGAGTAGGCAATAGGCTCACGCAAGTAGGCAACTGACCCGGGAATCCTCATCAATATCTACCAAACTCTCAAGAGTTACACCATTCCGGGTCCAGAAGTCTTCACCTGCTTGACAAAGCAAGTAAATGTAAGTTTTGGATAACGTAGGGGGGAGAGGATTGTAGCTACCTTGAGCGAATCCTCCAAGTGACGCATAAGGGCTGAGAAAAATTCGATACGACGAAGCGATCGTCATCACTCATTTATCAGCTGGACATACAGCGTTCAGTTCTACGAGCTTAAAGCTTGTTGGATGTAAGAAACACTATATGAATAAACTTCTCCATTTGGTATCACCGCCTCGAAGTCAATTGCCCCAGTCGTTGCCCCTGAACACTTGCTCGGCAGTCGTAAAACGACCTCCAGCTCCTCACGGGGCGCCGGGCCGATCCTCTGATTGCATCTGGAGCATCTGGCAGTTTGTTGCTCAATGCAGACAGAGACTTGGGCGAGGGTCAGATGATGATATAAAGGGGCAATGTAGCTTGTGCAGGGACTTTGATGCTTGGGGTATTCTGGAAATGCCGAAGCGAGCCAACGCTGAAAGGTTTTGGGCGGCCTCGGCTGGCGGATAAACAACACTTCATCAACATAACACACTACTACCCCAGCATTTAGATATCCCACATCTATCTTCTTCTCCGCAATCGAACGTTGTGCTACCCATGCAGGACGGGAAGCCACGTTCGTGACCTATCTCCTTCGGGTGCCTCGCCAGCTTTCCGAATTAGTGTGTCAATGAATTGACGGAGGCACACACTCATCCCAGCTTGATTCTGCCCAGATGAGGGCCGGAACTACTCGACTATATCCTATTGTCGAGTACAATTGGGCAATTCTCTGCATCACATGATCCTTCTGCCGTAAAGTTCGGATGGCTTGCGAGCCTGCCAGTTTATTTCACACTTGGTATTAGCCCCCTCATTTCCCGCCCCATATGACCATATTATCGGCTCACTGATAGGTTAAACCTTGCTGCCAGTGACAGCTCCATCTTACCACAAGGTATGACATGTCTAACGGACCGTTTGTTCCTAGTTCTCGTGGGGCAGTGGCTGCGGAAGCCAAACTTTGATTTGACTCGATGCTCCTCACTACCCTGTCAGGAGCTCACACCGAGCTTCTGGACATGAGAGAAGGCCTCGCTAGTGGAGTCTTCAATGCAAGAAGGTATTTTCCGACCCTTCTGATAGGTACTAAAATCACTTCTATTTCCATATCCCCGAACCTGTGGCGTTCTAGCGTCGTACCCTCCATGTTTTCGTTTATTTCAATATATTCGAATATTAGGCCCACCAGTCAAGACTGGACTGTTCCTGCCCAAGAACGTGTGAGTGGCTGCAGCTTTCCTGGAATCTCGGCCGAATACATTCAACAATCTCAGGCTATTCGGAAGGTCTGGCAAGCCGGCGATGTTGTTCCGGACCCTTCCAATTGTAGATAAAATTTCTTGAGCTGTCAGAAGCCGGAGGTATATAAAGGCCTCTGTGAGCGTTTCGTTTCTCTCCTCTCCACCCCAAGACTCTCTTTCTATTCACGGTTGTTGTATTCCTCAAACAAAAATGGGTATCAAGAACGTTCTCTTGGCTGTAGCGGCCCTTGCACCTACCGCACTTGCTCAAGGTGCAGCATACGCACAATGTTAGTTTCAAGTCTCGCTCCCGAATAACTGGGACTTTTTTGACACAATTCCAGGTGGTGGAATCGGCTGGTCAGGTGCAACTACTTGTGTTTCTGGTTACACATGCACATATAGCAATCCCTACTATTCTCAGTGTCTACCTGGATCTGGGAGCTCTTCCTCAGTCAGCAGCACTCCCACTACAACTGCTTCATCTGGTAGCGGCAGCGGTACTGGAACAACGACTTCCACTGCCGTTGGAGGAAGCACGACAGCAGCTGCATCTGGCAATCCTTTCTCTGGTGTTGCTCTTTACGCCAATCCCTACTATGCATCCGAGATTTCCACATCCGCCATTCCTTCTCTTACTGGTGCAATGGCAACCAAGGCTGCTGCCGTTGCCAATGTTCCTACATTCTTTTGGCTGTAAGTCCGAGACTTCGAACATCAAGAGCTGATTCTAATTCAGTCTCAGTGATAGCATGTCCAAAGTCCCATTGATGGGCACTTTCCTCGGCAACATCAGAGCTGCGAACCTTGCTGGCGCCAGCCCACCAGTCGCTGGAACTTTCGTCATCTATGATCTGCCCGACAGAGATTGCGCTGCTTTGGCATCGAACGGAGAATATACTATTGCAGACAACGGTGTTGCCAACTACGAGGCATACATTGATGCCATCAAGGCTCTTTTGGTCACATACTCAGATGTGAAGGTCATCCTCATCATTGGTTCGTCCTCGAATGCCAAGTCTCAAAGTTTTCTAACAGATTCTCAGAGCCTGATTCCCTGGCCAACTTGGTCACCAACTTGAGCGTCGCCAAGTGCGCCAATGCCGAGGCTGCATACTTAGAGTGTATTGAGTATGCCATTTCACAGTTCAACTTGCCAAACGTCTCTATGTATCTCGACGCTGGACACGCCGGATGGTTGGGATGGTCCGCCAACATTGGCCCAGCCGCCACTCTCTTCGCCTCTGTCTACCAAGCCGCCGGCAGCCCATCGCAAGTCCGAGGTCTTGCTACCAACGTTGCAAACTATAACGCCTGGATTGTCTCTCCTTGCCCATCCTACACTTCAGGTGATTCCAACTGCGACGAGTCCGACTACGTCAACGCCTTGGCTCCTCTTCTAACTGCTGCTGGATACCCTGCTCATTTCATCACTGATACTTGTAAGTCCCTCTTCTTACCTTATATGGATCTCGCTAACAGCTTCAGCCCGCAATGGTGTCCAGCCAACTGCTCAACTCGCCTGGGGAGATTGGTGCAACGTCAAGGGAACCGGCTTCGGTGTTCGCCCAACTACCAACACTGGCAACGCTTTGGAAGATGCTTTCGTCTGGGTCAAGCCCGGCGGAGAGTGTGATGGTACCTCCAACACCACTTCCACTCGGTACGATGCCCACTGCGGTCTTGCCGATGCTCTTCAGCCTGCTCCTGAGGCTGGTACTTGGTTCGAGGCTTACTTCGAGCAACTTTTGACCAACGCCAACCCAAGTTTCTAAGCTGGGACTTTATGGCTTGTATCAGGGGGAAAACATAGACATTTGGGTCGTTGAGGGCCGGTGGTTGAGTTGTCACTCGTTGTGACAATGCTCCTGGGTCACCAAAATTTGTACATAGCATAAGGTTCTTCTAGTATATATTTTACTCTGTTGTTGCGAGCCTTGTTGTTTGACTGCATTGAGATGTGACTCAGCTGCGAAGTTTCGCATAATGTTGTGTTCAACAAGAACTCGCTTCCTCAAATGTTGTTTCGCGTAAATTCGGAAGTTTTCAATCTCGCAAGCTTTCTCTTAAAGTTCTGTTGAGGATGGTAATATTGACACCAAGCCAGAAGTTACCACCAGGTACGAAGTCCGACGAGATTTTGTTGACTTATGCTTCACGGACCAACCGAACCCTTTGAGCCTCTACCTTCAGCTATAAAGCTTGGCTGTCCCATCTGCTTTGGATTCATCTAATCGAGCATGTTTGCTCACATTGCTCTTGGCGTCTGGATTTTTCTTGTATAGACTCGGTCGTTGAGCCGACTGGGTTTGAGCCTTCGTCTCACTCGGGTCGATGGTCTGTCAGACGGCAGTTCTCATGGGAGGGCATTAGAAATCTTTTCGTCTCTGAAACTTCTACAACACAACCTCTTCAGATGAAAAAGTCTTGGAAAACTTCATCGCGACGAGTAGGTTCGACTCCATTCACACTTGGCAGACCATGCTTCCTCGCAATATCAAGTTTTTAAAGTGCTGAGATTCAGCCATGGAGATCTTTATGTGTGGAATGCAGCTGGCATGATGCATTTTGGCAGAATGCGGCCTCTAACAACCATCTCTTGCTAATGCCTCAATATCTGATGGTTTCGGTATTCAGGTGCAACGTTTTTCTATAGTGGTCACTTTGGAATAGAAGAAGACGAGAAACTCTATGCAACAAGACACAAATACCGAAGAGTTTACTTCACAGATAGCAATACTACTCAAAACCTGACTTTCTGACATTCTTCAGCATGTTCACTTCACTTGTTACTCTAGCCCAGTCTTGAGCGCTGTCTCTGGTAGGTCACTCGCTCTGTTCCAAGGTTCCACCAACTCATTGCCATAGGTACTGTCCTCTGGGATGAACGATTCAATGCTAGCGCACTCGCCACAATCGGAAGCTGTAAGAGTTTTGCAAATCTTGATGTCTGTGACACCCGGCTCAAATCCAACAGGGAGTTGGTCAAACTAGGCAGGCCCGTACCAATACTATATCCACGGCTCAGGGGCTATGTCCGAGTATCTTGCGACATCTGCAACATACAAAAAGCCAGCGGCAAATAATGCACTCGGATTGAAACGGACGGTCGACAGCACATCGAAATGGAACAGCGATATGCTGAGAACAGAGCTCATTCCCCAGACGACAGCAGCGATCAATAAGGGGAAAGTTTACTATCACTTCAGTATCAAGCATTCGTTGACCAATCCTCCATCTGCGAATGAGGAGCATCAGGTCACGTTGTTGTAAGTAAAAATAGGAGAAAGCAAATGCGACTTTTGCTGACGAGATACAAGCGAATCTCATTTCGCGGAATTGGAGTTCGGTTGGATCAGCGAGTTCATTAGTCTGCCTCTCACTGAATTGCTGCTGACATGAAGAAGATGGCGAGACGAGAAGCAGGCGGGATCCGATGCTTCGATGAGAAGTTGGTAGTGTCTCGAAATGGAACACCAATTTCACAGCAGATGGTATGCAGCATTAACCTTTGAGTCATTGACTGTTACTGGCTACATGTCTAGTCGGGCATAACGTAGCATACGGGATCGATTTCGGTGGCGGAAGTGTCGCATTCTACCACTCGACAGGAGCAGATCCTCTCACCTTGACAGCTGGAGCGGTGTCCGTCAGCGCTTCCTGGAATGGAGACGACTGGTATCTTGGTGTCCTGCGTCTTCCACGTTCAGGTCACATACACAGTGGTGCTGAAGACTGGTACTTCAGCGGTGTGTACATTGAGTCTGGGTCCTTGACTACCTCGATCTTAGGGTCATGAACATCTTCTTGGGAATCACGTGGTACTGGCTTCACGGCTAAAGGGAGGTTGGGTACACATGTGTAAGATCAAGCACTTCAACTGCATGGCTTGATAAATTAGACAGACGGATTTTAGCTTTCAGCCACGTCCAGAGCAATATGGACAAAACAACTCAAATGAGACGCTGTGGGCGGAACATCCAATTAAGCATAAACAGCTGACCCTCCCTGCCATGCACTTCGGTGCCCTGCCGCCGGCTGCGGTAGGTGGTGAGCCGAAGTCACTTTCCATCGCGTGGCATCCAAGATGATATATGAGGTATTTAGCGGAGCAAGTGCATCCGGCAGAAGAGCATGTGTGCCAGCGGTGGCAATCGAAATTGAAAGATTGTGCGAGGAGCAGGGAGGAAACCTGGGGTACATGTAGATGCAGGGGAAGCTTTTACCCCTGATATACCCCGCAATATTAACCGAGCTGGCGTCCCGGATTAAATGCTTCTTGCTTGTTTGAAACTCCCCTCTCGAGAAAAATTCTTGAGTTCTAATGTGATTAGTTGAGGCCTTCAAAATGTGCTTGTTTATTCTAAGCATCGCAGGATTTAAGTACATGTGAAATGCTTAATTGATCATCGAATTCATGCATCGTGTTGACTGAGATGTTGATCTCCCACTTTTGAACTCGGCGTTTTAAGCATATACAAGAAACCCAATCGGCTTGTATTCGCTATATACAAGACGAAAAAATTCTTCAGGCAATGCGAGAGCCTATTTGACTATCACAGGATGTAAAATGACATCTTGTTCCCTGAGCCTGATGCCGGCAGTCAACTGATCCTGCCGGAATGCTTTACTTGACTGTCCACCAGAAACTCCGAAAGACTGCTCCGAACTGAAGTCAGATCGAGACGGTAGGTATATAAGCACGAGACTCTGCTTCCTTTCCAATTTCCCACTCTCTCCTTCATCCCTCTGTATCCTCAAGAGATCATTGCCCAATATGAAGTTCTCCTTTGCATCAAGCATCATAGTAGCCAGCTCTGTGGCTGCTCTTCCAGGAAGCAGCTTCAGTAAGTCCTCAGCCCTGTCCCTTTCAAACGCTCCCACTGAGTCGAATACAGCAAGCCCTCGAGCAGTGTCTGCAAATTCCACAACCAAATATGGTGAGTCACTCAAGAACGAGAGAATTCGAAAGGCTAACACCTCCCAGCTGGCATCAATATCGCCGGTTTCGACTTTGGCTGCACAACCGACGGCTCACAAAACGTCTCCAACGTCTACCCACCCCTTACAGCTCTCGGAGGTCCCGATGGTGCAGGCCAGATGCAGCATTTTGTGAAAAATGACGGGATGAACATCTTCCGCCTTCCCGTGGGATGGCAATTCCTCGTAGGCAGCCAGTTGGGCGAAACCCTCAATGCAGCCAACTTCGCCAAATACGATCAACTTGTGCAAGCATGCCTCGCGACCGGTGCTTCGTGTATCGTGGACGTACACAATTATGCCCGTTGGAACGGACAGATTATCGGACAGGGCGGGCCGACGAACGCTCAATTCACAAACCTCTGGACCCAGCTCGCGACCAATTATAAGTCGACCGCCAACGTGATATTTGGCGTCATGAATGAGCCACACGATCTGGATATCACGGAGTGGGCGGCGACTGTGCAGGTGGCTGTGACGGCGATCAGACAAGCTGGTGCTACAAGCCAAATGAGTAAGTCCCCTCTTCTAACCACCTCAAACATCCAAACCAGACACACCCCAAAGAGCAACTTACTAACTGCCGATTCCAGTCCTCCTTCCAGGCAACGACTACACCTCCGCCGCAGCTTTCATAACGAACGGCTCGGGCGCTGCTCTCATGAAAGTCGCCAATCCAGATAACTCGACCACAAATCTCATATTCGATGTGCATAAATACCTTGATAGTGATAATTCGGGTACGCATACAGAGTGCGTGACGAACAATATCGCGAACGCGTTCCAACCTCTGGCAACGTGGTTGCGGAGCGTGGGCCGCCAGGCCTTGAACACTGAGACTGGAGGTGGCAATACGGCGAGTTGTGAGCAGTATCTGTGTCAGCAGATTGCGTTTGTGAAGTGAGCAATACCTAATTGGTGAGGAAAAGGGTGAGTGAGGCTGACGGCAATGCAGTGCGAATTCTGATGTGTTCCTTGGGTATGTTGGATGGGCTGCTGGGTCGTTTGGTCCTACTTATGGTAAGTTGATGAGACGGCTTGAGGGATGGATGAATGGGCTAGTACTAATGAGAAGATAGAACTCACTGAGACGCCTACTGGAAGCGGAACTAATATGGTGGATACGGCGCTTGTGAAAGCTTGCCTTGCGAGATAAGAGAAAAGAAAAGAGGAGGATTGACATGGGTAAGACTCGGAATGAACGCAGAGTGGCGAGACTCGGAATTCTCATTTAAAAGATGTACATACACTTAATTATTTTGTACATGTAATGGAAATACTTTCCAATTGAACTACGATCAGTGGAGAAGCCCACGAGCGTTGCACTCTTGCTTAAGCGCTCGGAGCATTCTCAACCTGGTTTCTTGCAGTGAATGAGATGTTCAAAGCGGAGAAGAATACCGGATTCGCAGAGATCTCGAAATGAAGCAAGATTCGATGATATACAAGATCGGATAAAGCTCAAATCAATATGGCAAAATCTGAGACAAAAGCGCAAGGACAGTGATATGCGTCCTCGGGTTGAGAGGCCTTTGGATCATGATTCAATAAGTCTTTAGGTTCTGGAGGTACTTAGGTTTTTGAGATATGCTGCGTCTTCTTGAGAAGGAAATATTACAGTGATGCCGAACTCTTGGAGCTTCCAGAGGTTCGCTCGAAATCTGTGCCAAGGAAAATTCGCATCCACCCAATACTCGAGTCCCCATAGAAGTATGCCACGATAGCAGGCTGTGCAAAGGTTTGTGACAAAGGTAAGCAGAAGTAATCCTTTAAGTTATATTTGGAATTTCTTTGAGTAAAAGTATGACAAGCCCATCCGTCTTACTCGAGGCGAGGTCACAGCACACGAAGAAAACTTTCCGAATGCCCGAATACGTGCAGCTAGCCAACTCATCAGACGAATCTCTCGGGAGAATCAACCGAAGATATTGTACAGGAAGCAAAAACGGAAAACATCGAGATTTCGAAGCTAGAAATCGTGTACTACACGTGACTTCCAAAAGGAATCCTCCTCGGCCTCCAATGAGGCGACGTCCATACGGTGACAGTGCACGGCGGATTACTCGAGTGGTTTACGGCGGAGCGACCGCCCTCACCAATCAACACCCGGGATTTTCCTTATCGCAATGTGGCGTTCAAGGCGAGACCAAGAGAAAACCCCGCCAGTAGGACCCATGGAAAAGGACGACCATAGCTTCCCTTGCCCCGTAACAGTATTTCCATTTGTAAGAATTAGAAGATGTTGACTCGCAACTGCTGGGGAAAGGGAAGATGACATAGCCGTATTCCTCAACGAAAAGACGATGGAAATGGGGGAAGAAGTCGTTTGCGTGGGTGGCAGGAAAATTTCGACGTCGTTTGTGGCTGGTAATAAGTGATGGAGGGAGGGTTACGAAAAGAAATGTTGGCTCCGTTGGTGCTGCTCGCGGGAGGCGTCGTATGTGGGGGAAGCTGCAGGCTTCTGACCTGACGGTATCCTATTCCTGGATAGCAGGAGCTGCTGTGGGATGCGGTGTATGGATGCCGTTTCTGCAGGACCCCGGATCGCTGACGCCGTGGAACATAGAGGGGTTGATGCTCTGTATTTTCTGAGATATCTAAAACACTTCGTACTGGCGGAGGAACTGTGACGCCTGTGGTGGTGTGGTCTGATTGCCATGATGGGACAACTTCTGAATTCTTGCAGTTCTCCTGGTCGGTGGATGGGAACATGTTCGGGACCGCACTATAACGTAGCGAAGATCTCCAGTGTTGCGAGTGGCAGCTACCCTTGAAGCTGTCCAGATCTTCCACGATGGCTCTATCGAAACTCGATACCGCTGGGAGGCATCGTACTACTGAACTGGATAGGGAGGTACAACGAGACACTTGAAGGCTGCTTGACGCATAGTGTCCTGCATGATGAGGGCACATGGTGAAGATTTCCAGGTCACTGCATATTCCAGAGACACTTGCATGCCTCTATCACCGTGCAAATGAGGGTTCGCGAGGTGTGCAGGTTCAAGAGTGGACGTATCGGGCCTGTGGCTGAAGGCATGGTGAGAACTCTTCAGCACTGAAGGCTCAATCGTCTTGTAATTACCGCATTGTTGAGCTTCTGGAAGTCGTGTGCTCTTGAAAATTTGAGGAAGGCATAAGCCCTGTACGTAGATAAAGAAGCAAGTGAAAAGTTTTCAGTTTGTAATAAAGTAACTCATTATTATGAAGATTTTGCTTCTTTCACAGCGTCACGCTTTCGAGTGTTTCTGCCTCCCACGCCAGCGACTCGCAGCGGTGCTATTCGCGTTTTGGTCCCAAGATCCTGGTTCAAAAAGTGAATATTTAGCCGAAGCCACCCTGAACAACCCCATCCTTATCGCGCTCTTCAAATACCACAGCCTCCCGCCAAATCTCTTTCACCTTCCGACAACAACGACACTCCTGTCTGTTGATCTTTCATACCTAAAATCAATCCTCATAGCTCAATTGATCGTTCGCCCTCCAAATCGCAATCATGGCCACCTCTACCACCGTTTCGTACACTGCCAACGTGAGTAACAACATCCGACCTCGGAATGACCCCGCGGCCTATCGCTGACCCCTTCGCAGCTCCTGAAGTACATGGCCCTCGACCAGAAGGGCAGTGCTATGGCTGAGTAAGTATCGAGATCTCAGATCTTGCATCTTCCAGCTCTAATTCGAGCGCAGGTATATCTGGATCGACTCTACTGGAGGTACTCGTTCCAAGTCGAAGGTGAGCATGCGACCACTCTCCGAGACAAACGAGCACTTTCTAACATTTCTGATCCCCAGACTCTCACCAAGGTCCCCAAGAGCGGCGAGTTCAAGGTCGAGGATCTCCCAGAGTGGAACTTTGACGGTTCCTCCACTGGCCAAGCTCCTGGCGACAACTCTGATGTCTACCTCCGCCCTGTTGCCATCTTCCCCGATCCATTCCGTGGTGCTCCCAACATCTTGGTCATTACTGAGTGCTGGGACCCCGATGGAACCCCAAACAAGTTCAACTACCGCCATGAGTGCGCCAAGCTCATGGAGGCCCACAAGGCCCATGAGCCGTGGTTCGGTCTTGAGCAGGAGTACACCCTTCTTGACATGCAAGACAGACCATATGGCTGGCCCGTCGGTGGTTTCCCAGGTCCTCAAGGCCCATACTACTGTGGTGTTGGTGCTGGCAAGGTCTACTGCAGAGACATTGTCGAGGCTCACTACAAGGCTTGTTTGTTCTCTGGTGTGAAGATCTCTGGTACCAATGCCGAGGTTATGCCAGCCCAGTGGGAGTTCCAAGTTGGCCCTTGTGAGGGTATTGAGTGTGAGTACAATTGTGACTAAATCGCCGGATTCATTGGCTGATGTTTTCTCAATAGTGGGCGACCACCTCTGGTTGGCTCGTTTCCTTCTCCACCGTATTGCGGAGGAGTTTGGTGCCAAGATCTCTTTCCATCCTAAGCCCATCCCAGGTGACTGGAACGGAGCTGGTCTTCACAGCAACTTCTCCTCCAAGGAGATGCGCAAGGAGGGAGGCATGAAGCACATTGAGGCCGCTATCAAGAAGCTTGAGAGCCGCCACAAGGAGCACATTGCAGTCTACGGAGAGGACAACACTCTGCGTCTTACTGGCAGACACGAGACAGGCAGCATTGACTCATTCACCTGGGGTGTCGCCAACCGTGGCTGCTCCATCCGTATTCCCAGAGAGTGCGGTCATAAGGGTTATGGTTACTTCGAGGACAGACGACCAGCTTCCAACGCTGACCCATACCAAATCACTGGCATTATGATGGAGACTGTAAGTCAAGCCACCGCACTCTAAAAGCTACTAGCTAACGTAATTACAGATCTTTGGCGGACTCGAGAACACCGAGATGAAGAAATAGAGGAAGAAACAGAAAGGCATGTACACAAGACAGACCCGGCTGGAGTGATTAAGGAGTGATTTTACGGCTTGGGACTTCTCTTTGGCTCTGCTTGCAAGCGATGAACTTCACCTGCTCTTCTCTGGCTTTCGAAGTGTTCACTTGTAAATAAGACAACTCGATACCAATTCGCAGATTTGAGTTCCTTTACCCCACGTTCTCCGTGTGTATTTTCCGTGTTCCCTATGTATTCATCGTGACAATATGCAACTTCGAGGTAAGTTTAATATGGGATCGTGCTTTTGAAACGAGATTAATTGATGCATGTGCTGTACGATTTCAGCTACACGGGAGTTCATTGGAGGGTCGACAGCCTCGTTCGCAGCCTTGTGTGTATGACGTGAAGATCCATCCATGTCTGTGCTCAAGCTTCGAATAAAATAACTCTCGAGCTTCATCAACACCGTTCCTTTCTCACCACAATAAAAATGTTGGCTCCAGCTATTCGCAGAGCAGCGATACGCACTTGGTTTCCGCGTGCTATACGCTCAGTTTCTACACTACAGTCAAATCCTCACATTGTACTTCGTCCCTCTCCCCATTTGCCTTCCCATCACAAGTAAACAACTCCAGCTAACCATACTTTATGAAACATAGTACATCCACCCACATCCCACAACCCCATCCTCCCATATTTTATCTCTACTACCAACCGAACCGCCAATACAGAAACTGTCAATTGGCACGACCTCGAAACTTCCACCCACGCCCGACTCAGTCGTCGAGAATCCGCGTTTCTTAGCAATTATGAATGAAGTTTTGAGAGAGCACGCCGCCGAAGACCCAACTGTCCAAGGCCAAGCAGCAGCCTTTGCTAGCACATCCGGATCGGCGTTGGGGAGTGGTGGGATGTTCTTCCCGCAGCAGCAAGGACACAGGAAAACGGGGAGTGCGAAAGGTAGTGGTGTACAAGGTGATGGAGCCGGAGGAGCGAGTTCTCAGGGTGGTGCTGGAGGCGGTGGGAGAGGGGGGTGGGTACATGTTAGTGATTTGAGGGCGCCGCCTGATTATGGGAGGATCGCGTGGCCAGAGGATATTTTTGGGAGTTTGGAGGTTGATGGGCGGGGAGAGTTTGTTATTGGAGAGAATGGGGTGAAAGGGAATTGGCAAGCTAGTGGGACGTATAGGATTGTTACGAGGGAGGGGATGTGAGTATTCAACTGGAAAGGAAGGAGTTGAATGAGAGGTGCTGACGGTGAATAGATTAGGACTTAGTGATTTCCTGAGAGAGAAGTTGGTGCAGAGATTGAAGGAAGAAGAGGGAATTGAGACAAGTATTGACGGGAAGGAAGCTCCAAGGAAAGGGCCGAAAGCTTGAGGCGATGATTCCGAAGACGCGATCAACAGACAGGCCAAGTAAGGTCTAGGAAGAGATCTCTGGACGAGTCATTTGAGCAGGTACTTAGGTATTTCGAAAAGGCATTTTACGGCACAGCACATCTCAACTCAATCAATAGGCAGAAAGAAGCACCAATCAGTCGGAATATCCTCGCCTTTGTTATCAAATCCGGGAAAGACCGATAAGGGGCTGGAGTGTTACACTGCTCAGGAGAAGCTTGTCATACCCAAGGCTCTGTATAAAGAAGGAAATAAGATCATGGAT
>AYLM01000303.1:0-27989 GCA_001625345.1 Cairneyella variabilis | reverse complement strand
TTTTTTTTTTTTTTTTTTTTTTTTTTTTAAATTTATTCAACCGATTTTCTCTTGCTATATGAATAACTCTTCTCTTGAAATGACTATAGCCGCCACTCGACATAGCTTCGCTGTGATTCCTTACAAATCCTGTGTTGGGTGCTAGCTACGATTCAGAAAGAAGGAGCGAGTCGGCAATAGTATTTGCAAGCAGGAACTCTCCGTTCCTTATAGAAATAACTTGCGTAATCTCACAATATAAACATAGTACAATTTTGAAATTTTGAACTTTGATGAACCAACATCAATTCCAGTATCCTTAGAGCTCTTGATTATCCACCTCCGCTGTCTGGCTTCTACCCACAAAGCTGAAGCCGCTAACATTGCCCCCGATCAACAACCGGACTATAGCGAGCTCGCAGATCGTGTGAGACAACCATCTACACTCGCCTTACCCATCATCAAGTGACACGAAGAAGTTGAACCCTCGCCCTGGCTGATTACCAGATCAGGATGATCGCAAAAGCTTCCTGATTTCCTCTTCAGTCACTTTTCAATCTCTGCTGCCAAATCGTTGAACTGTCCCCGGCCCTGGTGGGGCGCTGCTGTCCTCCCCTCACAATCCCTCCATCGATCCCCCAAAAGCAACGACCAACCCCACCATGATGCCTCACGGTGCCTACGAGGATGGAGAGCTCGAGATCTCTCTTGCGCCCTCTGCAAACCGTCGCGCAAACAACAAGCCTCCTGATGCGGGCAGCTCACGAGCCCAAAATGGCAACAGCCATCGTTCTGTTGAGCCTCCACCTCAGAAGAAAGCTGAGCAGCGGATCGGCGCCTACCACATCATTAGGACACTCGGAGAAGGTTCTTTTGGCAAAGTGAAGCTAGCTGTGCACCGGGTCACTGGCCAGCAGGTGGCTTTGAAGATCATTGCAAGAAAGAAGCTCATCAGTCGCGATATGGCTGGCCGGGTCGAGCGGGAGATTGAGTATTTGCAACTCCTTAGACATCCTCACATTATCAAGCTGTAAGTCACTCTTATTCACTCGATAAGTTGGGATGGTAGCTGACTACATCGGCAGATACACGGTGATCAAGACTCAACTCGAAATTATCATGGTCCTCGAATACGCAGGCGGCGAACTCTTCGATTATATTGTCAATCACGGCAAGCTGGGTGAGGATCAGGCTAGACGATTCTTCCAGCAGATTATATGTGCGGTGGAATACTGTCATCGACACAAGATTGTCCATCGAGATCTCAAGCCAGAGAACCTGCTCCTCGACGAGAACCTGAATGTCAAGATCGCCGATTTCGGACTGAGCAATATTATGACGGATGGGAATTTCTTGAAGACCAGCTGTGGCAGTCCCAACTATGCTGCTCCGGAGGTGATCAATGGCAAATTATATGCTGGCCCGGAAGTCGACGTTTGGAGCTGCGGTGTCATTCTATATGTCCTGCTTGTTGGACGACTACCTTTCGACGACGAGCATATTCCTTCCCTCTTTGCAAAGATTGCCAAGGGTCACTATACCGTTCCGCACTACATGCCCTCCGGAGCTGCCGCTCTCATCAAGAAGATGCTTGCGGTCAATCCTGTCCATAGAGCCACCATCGATGAGATCCGCCTGGATCCATGGTTTGTTAAGAACTTGCCTCCGTACCTTCAACCACCTGTTGAGGAGTTCCTCGATACTGGTGTGGATCCCAACAAGGCCATCAACCCGAAGTTGATTGCTCCACACGCCAGTGCAAAGATTCAGGAGAAGCTTCATAACCAAGTCACGGAGAAGATCAGTAAGACCATGGGTTATGGAATCAAGGATGTCCAGGAAGCTTTGGCTGCCGAGGAACCATCAGCAATCAAGGATGCGTACCTGATTGTTAGAGAAAACAAGTTGATGCAAGCAAATCGTGAGTGCAAATTCCCCTTTATACTAACGAGGCATCGGATCACATGCCTCAGAAGATTGACTTCGTTTATTTCGGAATCCACAAGCTACATGTGAAAGCGAGACTAACAATATGTAGCAAACCTCTCGGATGACCAAAGTCAACTCCCATTCCAAGCACCCTCGCCGCCACCGTGGAATGATGGTATTAAGCTTGACCTTAACGCTAATTCTGCTCCGCCATCACCTGTTGTGAAGGAGCCTGTCGATCCCAACATTCTACCCATGCGACCAAATCCCCTTGTTGAGACGATGTCACCTCGATCTTCCAGCTCAGTTGGAACTGACAGATCCACCAGACCGTACGTCAGCAAGGTTGGTATTCTGCCTAGCAGCTTGCCAAGCTATCACCGTGACTACATGGAGGCACGTCGATCTGGCAGAGATCTAAAGAGCACACTCTCCACCGCTCACTCAGAGGTCGATTCACCACAACCTCAGACCGAGGCTGAGAAGCAGGAGACCATGCGTCGACTGAACCCACATTCTCGTAGCCAACTCAAGCTTGCTGAGGCCCATGCAAAGCCTGAGGGCATGACACCGGTGCCGGAGAAGACCAAGAAGCGTACCAAGTGGCAATTTGGCATTCGTTCTCGAAACCAACCTTTGGAAGCTATCGGATGTATTTACCGGGCTCTCCAGAAGCTTAATGCGGAATGGATTGTGGATGAAGATGACTGGTCTCAATCTCGTCGAAACTATGATGACGACGATGATAGGTACGCAGCACTCATTTCCGACTTCCGGTAGAACTGGCTAACAGAGCATGCAAGGACTAATAACAGCTTTGATTCTAACGGAAGCGGTGCCTCTCTACATCACTCTGGCTCTATGAACAGACGTGACGGCTCGTCCGGCAGCATGCGATTCAGCGCCATGGATCCCAATGGACGTTATAAGCTACCGGCTGACCCATGGGTCCTCCGAGTCCGCTGGAGAAAAGACGGCATGTACCCTCCTGGAATTGTTCCACCTGGTTCGACTCACTCATCCTCGATAGATCTTCGACGCCACTCGGTCGCCTCGCTCGCTAGCACTGGTGGTTCGCTCACCTCACAAGATGCCTCAAATCCTAAGTCAGCAATTCCTGATCCGGTGGAGAGTGTCTTTATGCACCTGGATATCCAGCTATATGAAATGGATCCCGGCTCGTACCTGGTTGACTTCAAGTGTGCTGGCTACGAGACTCCGGAAGGCATGCTGCTCGAGGAGAAGGACGTTACGTCGCCATATCCGTTCTTGGATCTGGCTTCGAAGTTGATCATTCAGCTTGCGGATCAGACTACCGAGGGCGCTTCTGGGTAGACGCTGGCCTTACTTGCTTTTCGATAAATGGGATTGAAATTTACAGAATGGAAGGGCAGGAAGATTATTGAAATGTCAGATTACTGGGATGCACGCGCACGCTCGGGAAAGAGGCTTCTGTCATTTGAGATGGGGAGGGAGGGAACTTTACTGACAGACAGAGAGCCGGATGGAATGAATATATCGAAGCGTGGCGTTGTATGGATGGTTGAATACCCAGGATAGGAAGGATTTTGAACGAACTCGATGGATGGAAACTTTTCATCACTTTTCTTTCTCTTCTAATGAGAGGACTTGAGAAGTAAGTGATGAGAAATGATGAATTGGGAAGTTAGATGCATCTAGGTATGAGAGAAAAGAAAAGGGATAGGATTTCCACTCAAAGATGGAACACCTTTGTGGTATAGTTCTTCCAAACTTCTTCATAGATGAGAGAAGACCTCTGAGCGATAGGAATTGGGATCTTTAATGAACAGTGCCTTAGACATGTCCGCTACCAAAGTCACTGGATCGACCGCTGTACGAATGTTAGTTTGCTGCTTTGACACGAATTGTATGGTAATTGATACTACCATCTCTGGAACGGCGGAAGAATTGTGGAGGAGAGGCCGTATTTTGCGGTATACGTATGATAGATGATCCTTTCGTTCAGAGGTCTTTGTCATTTGGAGGTGTTTATTGTCTATAAGTGTGTATCGTCTAGATGTGTTCACAGACTAGAGGTGAGATGGCCAAGAACTTGAGATGTTCACGAGCTTAAGATGCCCACGAATTTGGAACTTGAGATGCTTGCGAACTTAGGGAGCTTTCTTTGGGATGCGATTCTCGTTTTTGGTGGAAAAATATAGAAACTCGTCAAGAACTCTTCTTATCTGAGAAGGGATCCCTCAAGTTCCGCTTCTTGGATGGTATTGTACTTATAATTTGTGTGGTCCTGACGCCTGACGCGATGTTGTCCCCGAAACGCCATGTTCAATCCCAAGGTTCATGCTCAAAGCTCATTCCCCCCATTCTTATCCTCATTTCCACCAGCATAGCAGAGCCTTCCCACCCATCACCTTCAGTCTCGCTTCACCTCCTCACTACCCTGTCCACTTGCACCCTGCTGTCCAAACCCTCCTGGCGGCGGCATAGGCATAGGCGGGAAGCCAGGCGGCGGCTGGAAACCTCCAGGAAGCGGTGGAGGGAACTGGAAGTTTGGCGGCAAGCCACCAGGTGGTGGGAACGGCATGCCTTGTGGCAGACCTCCAGGCGGGAATGGTGGAAGTGGCATTCCAGGCATGGGCATAGGAGGCATACCGCGGCCTCCAGGAGGTAATGGCATACCGGGCATGGGGGGAAAGGGTGGTGGGACGCCGCCGGGAAAGGCGAAAGGAGGTGCGCCGGCTGGTGGTTGCGAGAGCATGGGGTTCGAGGAGGACTGGCCTTCGGCGGCATAGGAGGAGGTTATGGAGTCTATGACTGATTGGGCTTTTTCATGGCCGATTTCTGAGAGGCGGGAAGAGAGGTTAGTTGGGTTGATGGGAAAGGTGGTGAGGAAAGGTAGAGGAAGGAGAACGTACGTTGGTAGTAGTCGACTACGTTGCGCAGGTGGTTACGACCGCTGTTGTGGGCTTTGCGCACGCTCATGGAGTCGTGCGTGAGGTAGACATCGCAGTAGTCGCCTGTGAGAGTCAGTACGGGTTTGTGGGAGCTGTTGATCGAGCTTGGGGAGTTTGCGCGCTGGGAGCTTACAGAAGACTATTGTTACATGTCAGTAGAGGTCAGAAAATTGGTCGCGGGGAATAAGACTTACATTTAGGCATCTTGCCGACGTTGTCTCTTCAGTTGGGCTGAAGTTTGAAGATGTTGTTCTAAGGCTAATCTTTTGAAGTCATCATCTCGAAGTTTCGCGACTCCACACACGTGACCCTTCCACCAAAAATTCAGGACCCCTGCTCCTCCCTAAAGTGACCACGTTAAATCTTCCCCTTTAAGCTACGAAATACGCGACAGAATCCCATCCTGCGATTCAACACCCTCACACGACCACAGCCATGGCATTTTCCCAATCGCTGCTGCGCACGCTGTGCAGCGTACTCTTCTTCCTGGCCTGCGCCCAGGCCCTGAAATTCGATATCGAGGCCGCGCATGCGGGAGATCCCAAGGCGAAGAGATGCATCCGGAATTTCGTGGCTAAGGATACGCTGGTTGTGGTTACGGCGACAGTTGATGGGTATAAGGGCGATGGCATGATTGTGAATATGCATGTGAGTGCAAGCTTGGGCAATGTTACCGGGAGGGAGATAGCTGACTGTTTATTGTAGATCAAGGATGCAGTTGGGAACGAGTATGGACGGTCGAAGGATGTGGTTGGGCAGCAGAGAATGGTTTTCACTTCCCACGCTGATGCGTCGTTCGATGTCTGCTTTGAGAATAATTTCTCTGGATGTAAGTTGATTTCAATTGTTTGCTTACTGAAGCTCTGGCTAACTGTCACCTGCAGCAAGAAGCGTGGCCCAAGGCAGTCCATCCCGCCACGTAGAACTCGACGTCGACATCGGCGCCGACGCCAAAGACTGGTCTGCCGTCCAAGCAACGGAGAAGCTGAAGCCTGTTGAGACCGAGTTACGGCGCATGGAGGAGATGGTCGCTGAGATTGTGGCGGAGATGGATTACCTGCGGACGCGAGAGCAGAAGCTCAGAGATACCAATGAGAGCACGAATACCCGGGTCAAGTGGTTTGCGTTCGGGACGATGGGCATGCTGGTTGCTTTGGGTGCATGGCAGGTTATTTATTTGAGGGCGTACTTCAGGTATGTTATTTTTCAAGGGGATATGGGGAACGAAGGCCTACTAACTGGGGAACAGGTCAAAGCATCTCATCTAGAGGATCATTACAAAAGTGCGAACTGCGTATCGTGGCATGGCGTGCGGGTGGGGATCTTTCTACGGCAATGGACCTCTGTTTTACTAGTGGCTGTAGAAAAAAGGTATATAATGACAATAGCGATGGGCAAGAAGTGCCTCATGACAAGAAGACTCGTCTTACATGTGGAAGCGTATATGGGGGGTTCAGCAGCCTTGTTGGGCTCTACGGAAGGCAGACTGCCAATGTACTTGGTACTATTTCTTCCATGAGCCTTTGCGAAGGCTATCAATTGGCTTCAAGTCTAGACCCAAGACAAGGTCTTGGCTGCTCTCTACGCCAAGTGGCTATGCAGCTACGGAAAGTTCATGACGTTTTGAGTCGCGAATATTTGTGGAATATCCCCATGGCGTTGGACCTTATCAATGAAGATCCCTTTTGCTGCGGCCAAGCTAGACTTGGCGACTCGTCTCTGCGTTTCGTTTCCTGTTAGTCTATTCGCCGAGCTTCACGCACTGTGAGCTCCAGACTTCGAACTTTGAGCTGGGCTGGGCGTACGTAGGTCACAAGAAGATGGTGATTTATATTGTCTCTTCTACACCATTCATTTAGACCCAACACCTCCTTAACCAATTCCTCATCATGATGTCAGGTTCAATACCTTTGAGAGAAAGGGGTTGATGACTTCTTGAATGATTTGGATAAGAACAACAATGGACATATCGAGTACGAGGTAGAGCACAAACTGGATGAAGTCCACAAGGAGATCACTCCTGACCCCAAACCACACCACCTGCATCACAGGGATCGAGAAGATGTCGAGCGGCATCAATTCCTATGAAGTGTGATGGGTACAGACAAGAATCGCATTCCTCGAAAGGACTTCGTGGATATTGTCAAAAGTTGGAAAATCCCTTCCTTAGATCCAGCGAGGAAGGCGGACGAGAACCATGAGGCGTATATGAAATCGATGCCCTGGGGTAGAAGATTGCGGGTATTTTGGTCTATTGAGGGACCGGAAGTCACGTTCATTGCGCTGGTTGCGGCTTTGCAGATTGCCTTTGGGACGTGGCAGCTTGTCAAAGTATCTCTCGGAGGTACAATACAGACATGTGAGTGCGCTACAACTGAAAAACGTCCATTGCGCTGACTCATGTCATGCCTTCGGATGGGGTGTGGTACTGGCGAAAACCTCTGCTGGAGTTCTGTATGTGCAACAATCTTCCACCAAATCTCGATGCCTGACGTTAAATCTAGATATCCGGCGCTTTTCTTTCTCGTTCTCTCAATGTCTAGACACTTATCTACGTTTGCAAGAAAGTCTTACTATCTGTCAAGATTCGTCAATTGGGATCTGCCACAGAGCTTTCATATCAAGATTTCAATCGTTGCTCTGACTTTCGCTTCGTTGCATACCGTTGGATATCTCACTGTTACTGAGAAGCAGCAATGACTCCTGAACCAGCAGAATATCGAAGAGTAAACTTTCACTGGATCGTCAAAGACAAGAATCACCTCCTCTGGTTCTCCGACCTGCTAAACGAGATCTCAAAGACTCAAGAGCCAATACCAACCCGAATCTAGTGATCAACATCACAACGTACGTCACCCAGAAACGAAAGAACGTCTCTACGCACATCTATAGATACCTCCTCGAATGCCATCGCACAGATGAGCATCCCGCATCACCACTGACTGGTCCGCTAAATCCGACTCATTTTGGATGCCCAGATTTGGGGAAGAATACGTATGGATGAGCAGTATGAGAATATGGTGAAGTTTTATGGACGGAACAGCGTGGAAAAGAAGAAGAAGAAGAAGAAGAAGAAGAAGGTAGGAGTTTTCTTCTGTGGTGTTCCAGGGATTGGAGAAGAGCTCGCAGATCGATGTCAGGTATTGACTGTCAGGGGACGAGAGGATGGGAGTGGGATTGAGTATCATTTTATGATGGAGGTTTTTGGGTGAGGTTCTTTTGTCTAGTTTTATTATTTGGAGGTATATCCTGAAATTTTGGGGCTCAAGAAGACATTGGAGGCAAGATGACACTATGGAGAGAGACAATTTCATGTCTAAACATATCTGAGATAGCTAGCTTTGTCATGAAATTGAATGGGTTCTTGGGAGTTCCTTGATGGCGCACTATCCATTCTTTGACTCTTTCCTGCCGTCATCTCACATTTAAACTCCCGCAGAGTTCTATCACCGAAGTTCTCATCTGCCTCTCCCGAATATCGCCTCCTACATTCAACCCAACCCATCTCCCACACCACCTATATCTGCGTCATGTCTTGCCGACCTCTCCACAGGACTCTTCACCACCAGGAACAAACAAGCTTACCAATTTCATCCCATCTATTCTACCTCTCGTGTTAATCATAGAGCTTCTTATAAGTTCCATCCTGATCCTCTTATGTGCCATCTTTCTTCTCGTGAGACCCATCCTGCCTCCCGGGTGTAACTTACTATTGTGCTTCCCGTGTCTCCAACTCTATCTCTCGTGTATACCTAACGGCTTCTCCTGCGTGTCTTAATACCTTTTGCGCTACCACCAGTTAATTCTTGCAAGCTATAGGCTACAAGCTCTCGCCAACTTCTTCACCAGCTTAATGGCAGAAGTGAAGACCGGAAATCGGAAGAGCAAGGTCAGCTGATTTGGAAGTGCAGCAAAGAAGCCTTGTTGTTTGTTTGCACTGTAATTCTATTTTAACCAAGGGGGAAGAAATGAGCGGCAAGATAGCAAGACCTCGGAAGCGTAAAAACATTAAGGATAGCAATGAGAGTCGGTGAGAGCTCGGCGTTCGAAAGACATGCTCTAGATGCTGAGACCTTTAAAGAACCTTCCGAATGCTTGCTTGTCTAAGCAGCATTAATCTTCCTTAAATCCTATAACTTACCAAGAGATTTAGCACTCAATGAATTGTTACTTTGTGAAATTGGTTTTAGGAAGGACACAGGGCACGCAGTTTAGAGGCCCCCACTGTAGTGCACCGTTGCACTACTAAGGTTAGCCTAGCCCCAAGCTTCCAGAGCGTCTGTCACTTCCAAATACGTTTCTTTGAATATTCGACCACGCGCCCTTGACGATATCACCAGATGGATGACTTTCCTCACTGGCATGGAAAATATGTCGCCACATTCAATTTGATTGGTGGATTCAGATTTCCACTGGTTGCGACCTCGAGTCCCGTCGAAAATACCGTCCCCATTTCTTCGCATGTCGATGGCGAAAACATTGTCATCATGCTCGAACAAGGACTATCAAGTCGTAGATGAGGATAGAGATATTGTTGTAAGGGAAGCTTCTCCTCCCACGAGTCCTTCGAGCCCGTCATTCGCGAAGAATCGTTCTCGAGATTAGAGTTCAGCGATCGAGGACGAAGACTGCACAGACGCTCAACATCTATCCTGTCAAGCAAACTCGAGTGATAATGAGGGTGTAAGCTACAAGGCGGACACGATAACCCACGACGATTCAGTCATGTTGAGGAAGAATTCCCACTCGACGCAAAGGTGTGGACGAACGGGCGTCCTTATTCAGTCCAGAGACTGCCGCCCGTCAACAGCCAGGCGAAGGACAGTATCGAAACTTCCCATCTCCGTAATAATGTTCCTGCTTTGGATTTGTTGTGTGCATTGGGACCCGACTTCCAACCTCAACTCGAGGATTTCCTCAGTGCACCCATTTTTTCAATCTGCTCTGAAGCCAACATAGCACAATGAAATCAAGCTTGAAAACCCTCCGGGGCCATCTCCAGCTTAGAAACCATGACGGGTACCCTCCGAGGCAAGTGGCTCGAAACTGGGTCAAATCTGAGATGCGCTGCGACTTCCACATCGTTTCCGATATCTTCGCGTTAAGTAACGCACAAAAGGCAACTTAACCTACATGCCAATCTTCGTCCTTTTCCGAACCACTTGTGTCTAGCAATCACAGAAAGGGATGCTCATTTCGCTCCACACTTTGATTTCAGCAAGAAGCCCTGGGACGTTTGAGTGTGGCCCCTATTCTTATTATAGCACTCGGTTGAATTGATGTTGTGTTTGCCTTCTTGCCGTCATTGCAAATTATTATGTCGTCAATTTCTCCCAGTGGCTATCCCATGGAAAGTCTGTACTGGAAGGAGATACTGGAGAACGTTTGAGATGCCCTGGCGGCAGAACATAGCTCAAAGCGAGTGTCCGAATTCTCTCAAATCGCCATCAACCGCTTGTTGACTTTTTCTTCTATTTGCAGAAATCTGCTGTAGTATGCTGCAGTACCTACTCCTGTTGCCTCATTTTCCCTTCGGGTAGCCGGCTGGGAATGATGGGCAAGTATGGAAGAATCCAGACAGGGTATTCGGTGACTGGGCTAGGAAAGCGGGGCAATTTCTCCCATCCAATTGACTATCGATAATTTGTTTAGACTGCGCCTCCAAGGCTCTCGCGGCGTCTCAGACTAGCCCGAATCCTAAGAGCTTGGTAGAGCAGCGGTGTAGATAGGATCCTGTGAAGCCTTCTTTCCATTTTATATCAAAACGACGATCTTCAATTTCACATATCTTGTGCTTATTATCTTTTTCAATCGGGGTCTTCTATGTTGATATTCATTTTCTGCCCCCCCACCAACTTCCTCATCGCTGCATGTAATCTTACCCTTGGCTATATAGCGCCACCTCCCAGTCACGGGCCACAAAGTCATCGATCCGTCAATGATACATGAGTTGAACAACACCCACTAGGAATTGTTACCAATTCAAAGAAAGCTTCATAAGAGAAGCATTTCCAACTTCATCGTATGTCAAACCGTGATCGGACACTGTTGAATTCGGGGAACTGAAGTCGTTAGATCAAATATTCGAGATGGCTGCCGAACAAAAACGGCTTCCCACCATGGAGCAGTGCAAAGCTCTGACAGATGAGCAATGCCTTCGTATTCAGGTCTATCGGGATCCGGAGGGTCACAGGTTTAATAAGACCTGGGAAATAGTCCATCAGCCCCAGCTCATACGCCTCTATATGACGATGATGAGCTTCCCTCAAATTGAGAAGGAAATGAAACCGAGGGGACTCGATTGGACGTAAGTCAACGATCCCAGAACACCTCACTGTCAGCTATATAGAGGTAGTACTCTGCTTGTGTTGATGGCAAGAATTTGCAGTCCGCTTACATGCCTGTGATTAGGTCTAAGACCTACAAAATTCGATTTCACGACTGGCTCTTCCCTCTTGATCGATATTTACGCGAACAAGCTATCATAGAGATGTATGATATGGTCTCTGATGCTCCCAAATCTCCAATACGATCGCAATCTTCATCACTTCTTACACTGCCAAATCAATTGTCTCGACCACTTAGTGCTTCATTCTCTAGCTTTTCCGGGCCATTTTTGTCACGATACGTGAGCAAGCGGACCCATGATGACGACCGAATGTCCATTTCAACAGTCGGTACACGGGTATCTTCCAGTGTGCAGTCCATTTTCTCTCAGGACGATGATGCATTTTCAGTATCTCGATGCTCTGTCTCAACAACCAGCTCTCACAGAAGTAAAGAAATGTGCTCTGCGCCACCTGGCCACTTTTCTGGACATCAAAGCTCGCCGCCAAAGTTACCAAAACATGACCCAAATGGCGGCATGTGGAACGATATCTTGCGTGTTGTTCCTTGTGGGATAGATCACAGTCAAATGTCATGGTTGGAATCACAGCCGCCTTGTGCCATCTGTGGATTCTCCCCTTTCCATGCTCTGATGGTCCACGCTGGAGAAATCTCTGTGGCCGCCTTCTCAAGAGTCGTAAAACAGCTGAACCATACAAGTCAGATTGATTGCGCGGGAAATGGCCCACTGCACTTCCTCATGTCAACCGGAGTTGGAAAGGATGTCTTCGCCCAACTTTTACCTGATCATGCATCAACGAGCCAAAATGTATTTGGCCAGAACCCACTTCATGTCCTTGATCCGCAGGATCTAGTTGGAGGAGAACTGATTGAGTTTTTGAGGAACTGGAACTCGGTGTCTGCAACTCGACCCTTGCTTATCCAGCGCGATATATACGGCAGGACCCCGCTTATCACGATCCTACAATATCCCCTGGAACGTACAGTGTACGCAGAAACTCTGAGAGCTTTCCCCAACCTTGTGCCTTACCTTCGTTGCCCCGATACCACTGGTAGGAATATAATTTCTTCGTTGCACAAGGCCGCCATAAAGGTCAAGTCGAAATCAATTGTGGACTGTGAGAAGATACTCGATGGTATTGCTGAGACCAGCCTTTTCCTTGCCGAAGAGGAGGCCAAGGAAGGTAACAGCAGTGCGACATACGGCTTCAATGACATTGCGCGTGGAGCGAGAGGTACTCTATATCTTGGACTTCCCGGGTCTTTATTCTTCCAGTGTCACATCTGTCAAAGAACCAATGCGCATTCGGACTCGTATCTGGACCAAATAGTGTGTGCTCATAACCACGGGAGAGACCCAAACGCTCCAGATGTGACGGGCTTGACACCTGCCCACGCAATTGTCACTCACTCGAGAATCAACAACGACTTAGATCAGACACCTGAGACCCCGGCTCAGACCGCTACGCTCTTCTGCACCCTCCTGCCTCCAACGGACCCGCTCTTTCACGAAGCTCTCCACACTCTAGATGCGAATGGTAATACCTTGATGTTTAATGTCGCAACTCGTGGCCTGAGCGAAATCATTGAATATATGCTTCTGCATGAAACGCCTTCGAGAAGAATGTCAATGGTGAATACTTGCGGCACAAAAATTGATGGAGTTGAAAAAAGTGTGCTTGAAGCCGTGGAGGACGAGATGCAGAACAACTTACAAGCTCTCAGAAACGCGTATTACCAGCCACCCTGGAGCTTGGCTGGGAGACTGATTAAAGAGCTCGAAAGAGTGAAGTACGTATTGCTCTGCGCAGGCGCTGAGTTCCAACCCTCCATCGCAAAGAGGTACACAATTGTGGGCTGTGCAACTCTACCAGCCACGACTCAGACGGTTAGTCCGGGGGATTTCAGAATTGAGGAAAGCTAGAAGATATCAGACGGGCCACAGCGAAGCAGCTATGAGAGCTCTTTGAGCAGTTTGTCGACAAGATTGAAAATTTCTGGCTCCAATGAGAGAGCAAACTCGACAGGCTTCCTAAACATACCACCTACGTCTGCTTCGCCGTTAAAGATTCCAAATTCAGAGAATCAACACCATCTACGCTTACTTCCAATCCATCCCATCCAAGATGCGGCTCTGATAAAATGGTGGCAGAATTCTACTTTACCAGTTATTAAAACTTTAATAAGTGGCGACGGCGATTCGAGCGTGTCCTTGAGTTTGTTGCGCCGGGGAACGAGCATCGACAACTCACAACCGGTGATCCGGATTCAGACAAGCAAACTACGCTCAAAAGAAAAGCAAGAAGAACTCATCAAAGCCGCGTCGAAAGCACTTCGCTCTGATTCAATTCCAGAGATGATCTTTGTTACGGGCTCTGTGAGGAGAACTGCGAAAAGGTCGGACATGGATGAGGTTCCTCTGTGCTCACCAAGGCATATAGCTTATTCGCCACGGCCCCCGATGGGCGTGTCAATCGGAGTTGGAGGAAGCGTCCAAGATACTGCTACACTCGGCGGATATATCACGATTGATGGAATTTCTCACATCCTTACAGTCCACCATCTTTTCACCGATGAGGCAACCGGCATGGTTTACAACACTGGCACAACCATTACCCAGTAAGCATCATTGTAAATTTTCTGCTGCAGGGAAAGGATCTTGCCCAACTTTCGCTCTCTCTTTGTGTTGCTACTCCTTTTATCTCTATTCTGTACTCAAAAATGAGATCCACTTGCTGCTCTTCGAGAAGAAACTCCTTCTTGCAGACGTGCTCTGTCTCAACCCTCTACATCCGTCAATGCTTCTCTGCTCCCACTGCCGTTCTGGTTTGGTAATCCCACAGGCTTCTATCCATGCAATACCTTTGTATATTGCCTCTGTCGAGAGGCTTTGTTATTCTGCAGTATATTGTCATTCCTGAAAACCAATACTATTGAGAAACCTACTAACTGTTGATAACAAAGACCCTCTCTCCAAGATATGGAGGGAATGGGCGTAGGATGGGAGGATTTCGCATTTGGTACTTTGACGCATTCCTCTGGCTTCCGAAACCGACCTTCCCAAGATGGATTTGCCAACATTGAAATGGATTGGGCTGTATGCAAGGTCGATTCCCAGCGCCTAGGATCCAATGTTACACCGTGCAAAAGCCATCGGTGCAAGAGCACATCGCCAGTCACCCCTGGTGGATCAGTCATTTCCAACGGCAGAACCAGTGGCCGGCAAAACGGGACGATTAACGGTACCACTACGTTCTTGATCCAAAGTAACGACGACGGAACAACTCGCGAGTCTGAAGAATGGGCTATTCTGCCTCCTGAGGAAATATCCGAACACGATTGGGTCTCTAGCGGCATTGGGGTCTGTGGAGATTCCGGGGCATGGATCCTGGACCGTGACAACGATAACGTGGTGGGTTTACTCTGGGGCCGCGATTTCAAAGGAGTCGATGACGGGAATGGTGATATTATCACATACTTCACACCTATCTCGGAGGTCTTCAATGACGTCCGAGAGATCACTGGAGCGACCCAGGTTGAGATTTGTCCAGGACTGGCGAGCGACCTCTTGCTAGGGCAAGCTATCGAGGACACCGTGCTTAGTGATACCGACCAGGAGCTCAACAGCCTCGCAAGACCAATGTCCCCTTCTGCCAACGTGGCGAAACTTCGTAGATTTAGCCTGGCAATGAGTGATTTCGATGGGAGCATCACTGGGATGGAAAACCCGCATCCAAGGTCGTGGCAGATGCCTGTTCCTTTAACGTAGATTTTATATCATTCGACCGTCTCTACCAAGAATAAACAATAACTCGACTACTACTCTTCGGTGTTTCACGCCTGTAGAGAGAGTTCAGCGTTGCAAGGACGGCTTTTGGAACCCGAAAGCCTTTAAGGATTTCTCAAGGGCTTTGAGAAGTATGAGCATTGACTGAGACTCAGAAATCTCTAGAGACTATCTGTAGACAATGAATTGTCGTTTCGAGGAATCGTCATGCACAGAAACAGGTCAAAGGCGCTGTGGTTCAGGGGCTCGCCTCGAAGACGAACTGCCCCGGACGAACCCAAGCTTCGAGTCTTCGAGAAATACCTTTCACATTCAGACACTGTCCTTTCAACACCAAGTAGCAAGTTGCTGAAGTGCGACAGAACTTCAATAAAGTCGGAATTTTTTGAAAAGCATAAGAAGGATGCAAATTTCCCATTCTTGAGTAGAAGCCGACTGCACTCACATTTTCAATATATTTGATATCCCACCCACTTAGATTGTCGAAATCTAATACTTAGTATTATCACAGTTCCTTGTGAGAGCGAGCGACTTAGAAAATTCCATGTCGAAGTATCTTCCGCAAACGAGGGACCGCTCGCGATGGATGAAGACGCAGAACTTGAGATGGAGTTTTGGCGCGTTTGCAATTATTTTCATTTCACCTCCGAACATGATGGATCAAGAGGCACAGAAGATGCTAAGGGTTGTTTACAACCCTCCTTCTAGCCCTCCTCACACCTCATCACCCGGAAGCAACCGCTCCTGAGGCCTTAATCCTATTGTCGAAGACGAAAAAGATGATCGTGAGTCATGGCGCCAAGAAGATGAGGATGATAATCTCAACACGAGGTATGATGGCGAAGCACCGAAACAGCACCGCTCACAAGATCATGAGGACGAAGAGAGCTCGCACGACATGGATACGGAGGATGGGGAGGTCGCCTCGTTTCCTCGGGAGCAGCCTCGACGAGGAAATCACAGTCTGGACAGCGTTTCATCTTCCAGGGGGTCTTCCAGTGCATGAATACCCGAGCAAGTAGTCATGATGAGAATTCCGGTTCCTTTGGAGCACATTCTCGGCGTGCTGCAAATGTTGTGCGACGCGGGGCTCCAGCCTCTTCTAGAGGAAGGTTTGGGTGCTGCAGCCCTTTCGCTATGCTCTGGAATTAATCGCCAACGAAGAAATAGGCAGTGAAAGCAGCGCGATATTTGTCTCGGAATTGAATCGACTAGGCCAAAGGAGCAGTTCGCGAGAACTTTACATCAAGAACAGACATTCGGGAATTTGCAGACGCGAACATCGTCAGAATAGGCCGAAATGAAAGCAGGAAGTACCAGAATGGTAGATTGAATAACACAGAAGAATCTTTGCACCATCGGAAATACTTTCGTGCAGGCGTGGAAGTAATCTTGGCTGACAGGAACGGAAACGGTCACGAAAGAGCCAATTCGCACGTGGTCTCCAAATCTTCGAGAACTGTTATCTCTCTCGTAAAATTGGGCCTTTTGTGAGGGCTTGCTCCCTTCATTGCGCACTGGAGTTTAAGCGATCGGAAAAGGGGGAAGGACTCGCTCTGCCACTCGTGCATATGATTTTCGCTCTTATTAGCAGCATCCCATTCCTCACCGCTTTCATTGTGCAACATCTCTGATACTCGTGCATAGTGATTATGCTTTTCTTCGCAGAGCACTGTCTTCACCACTTCAGGTCTGCCCATGGTGCATACGAATTCTGCTTGGCTCGGCAGATTCAAACCATTACCCCCTGACACATTAACAAACAGCTCAATAAACCTTCAAGAAAGCTCGCCAAGACCCGTTGACCTAGGCTTTGGGGCGATCAAGGGAAGATAGAGACGAATTCATACCTATTTGTCCCTTCTATGGTGGTCCTATCTGCCTACAAGTCACGAGCTCTCAACCGACCTTAAGCGATTAATTAAGTTTATGAAAGGAGGACGAATAGATGCGGGGTAACCTTGCTGATAAGTATCATGAAAATTAAAAATGTCTCATAGCACACTGCTAAGAGACTAATTACTGATCTCAGTTGATTGGTAGTTCTGAGAACGTGCTTGAATTGCAAAAGGAAATAATGTGCAACGGTGCGTGTAAGAAGCCAAGCCAAGACAATGTTGCCTTGAATGAGACTTGCAGAAATGTGCTTTGTAATGCAATTCTATTCGTCAATCCGTACCTCGAGGTGCGACTCGTTCGTACACCGTACATGCGTAATTAAGATCATCTGACCCTGTGCGACAACACATGGCCAGCGGCAGAAAACTTATGGATTCGAAATCATTGTGGCAGGACTCATGTTCGGGATGATCGGTGATAAAATTAGAGCAAGTTCTCGTGCCAAGAAGGTAATTCTTCAGCCGCAGCTTGGGTTGTAAACAAGATAAGCTTCATCGCCATCGTCGCCACTCGAAACAAACACTCCGTGACTGTTGATAGATATGAGGAAGTGATAATTCAAAAGCTTCATAGTGACATCACCAGCCACAGCTAAGCCACAGTGCCACACAGAGTCTCGACCGTGCATGCCTGATTTGGGAGCTTCCTTGCCTGTGTTTGGGTAGCTGGTGATGCAATGACGGGGTTTCGGGGTAGGAAAAATACTAGTTTTGACAAGGGGTGCGGAATTTGTGATTGTGCTGGATAAAGCCAAGACCCATGACGTGTGCTTCGAGCAGGCCGCCAAAAAGAGCTCATAAAAGACTGCTGTTCTTTCTTTAATCTCTGACTTCATCACTCACGTTCACTCTTGCGACTCTCTACAAATCTTGCATACTAGCATCCTCGAAGCAGCTATCTTCAAACTACCAAATACAAATCCATCAACATGCCTTTCACCGCCAGGTAAGCAGGATCGCAGCGTACGAGCTGGTGGTGTGATCCGGGCACTGACTTTGTCTCAGCGATATCTGCAAGATCATTCTTGCCATCATCCTTCCTCCTCTCGGTGTCTTCCTTGAGGTACGATCTTCGAACTTCCTGCGCGCGTATCTAGCAGCTAACTCTTCTCCAGCGCGGTTGCGGTGCTGACCTCTTGATCAACATCCTGTTGACCATCCTTGGTTATATCCCCGGAATCATTCATGCATTGTACGTATCCTTTGATTCTCTCGAGATTCCTTCTTCTCGCACTGTGTTTGCTTCGGAATGGGCTGTCTAGACTCTCCCGACAATCCTGAGACACCCCACGTTCTACGGCACTCGCGACGTCATGACCCTTGTAGCGGATCGCTAACATTTATTTCAACAGGTACATCATCCTCAAGTACTAGAGCACCCTCACGATGTCCTCTCAATCCGCAACCCTCGATTCCTGACGAAGCCTCCTCCCACTCCTCGTCTCACATAATCAATCTCATTCAGACACGGCGTTCAGCGCAGCGGCGTGACCAACGACTTCTCTTGGCACGGCATGTTCGGCTTCTTCCTTGTTCTGGCTCTCGGCACTCCGCTTCGGCTGACTGCAGGGTAGTAATTAGGCTTGGAGCGCAATCGTAAAGGGCATGGGATGTCTGCGGTTATGCGTGCTTACGGATGGGTCTTGATAATCTGGTCGTATTTTTTTCTTGCGTTGAAGGGTTTTTCTTGCGGCCGACAGGTCTACGGACTGCGGTACTCTGAGGGTTAGGGGCCTGGCATTTCATGATAATTAATTGAATCGAAAGATTTGAGATGCACTTTCTTTGGATTTGTTGGCTCTGGAGCATTCAGTGATTATGTAAATGTATGAGTGAACATTGTCACGCCTTTCCTTTGTGTTTCAACTGGGGCGCAGAACACTGCTATACCAAAGTGTATGCAAACCACAACATTGGACGCTATTGAGCTTCAAAGATTGGTTGTTGCCAAATTGATCATGCCACCAAAAAGGTTGAAGGTTGAAGCAAGCCTTGAGCTTCTAGTAATTCCGAGCTCCTCTCACTAAGTAGCCTGCATAGATCATTGCAAGTATGATCTCTTCGTATTTGACTCTACCTTTTGAGGAATTCAAGAAGAGATTTTCAACAATGTACAGTTGCTAGTAACCCTTTCGAATTGAATAATTTTAGAGCATGAAAGGCTCAAGTTAACACAAGAACTGAAGCTCTTGATTTGAATTTGATCACGTGCCGATGCTCGAGTTGTGCTGAACCAAACTATCCCTCAAATGAAGTCTTCCACTGAGTGCCTTCTTCTTTTCTAACTAAGTTCTCTCCACATTCCGTTTTACACTCTTACAGAACCGCCATCTTTCTCCTGTTCCCCATCAATTCTCTGCAAAATGTCCATCTTCATCCGGTGACCATTATACCGCATAAGCTTTAGCGAGTCCGCAAACTCTTGGCGCCCACACTCCTCCCGTTCGCCAAAAAAATTTCGTTTGAAAATTCAACACCAAGTCAATCACGAACGAAAATCGAAACAGGCGCAGGATCCCACCTCTTTGCGACCACTTTCGAATATCACAATGGCACCCTCAACTGTACGTACATGATATTGCTTTGCTGTTGGCCCGGCTCGCAGAGCTTGTGGCGTGATACAGTAGGCTAATTCATGCTTTGAAATGTAGAAGTCAGGCCCCAAGGGCAAGCAGGGCAAGGTGACACATAAGGTAAACACTTCCTCCTCCTTCTTCCCTAACAATCCAGGGAAATATGCGGTTGCGCTTGGGTACAAGACAATGTTAATACATGGAAAACAGTTCATCATCAACGCCTCCCAACCCGCCAGCGACAAGATCTTCGACGTCTCCGCCTTCGAGAAGTTCCTCCAGGACAAGATCAAGGTTGACGGCCGTGTCGGAAACCTCGGTGATATCGTCCAGATCTCCCAGGTTGGCGATGGAAAGATTGAGGTTATTGCGCACACACAGTTCTCCGGAAGATACTTGAAGTATTTGTATGTCCCACTCTTTCCACCTCTTCCTGCCTGGATTTTGGGTTTGGGTTGTTGATGGGAAGAATGAATGCTGATATTTTGGAATTGCAGGACCAAGAAATTCCTTAAGAAGCAACAACTCCGTGACTGGCTCCGCGTGGTCTCGACCTCCAAGGGTGTCTACGAGCTCCGCTTCTTCAACGTCGTTAATGATGCCGATGAGGATGATGATGAGTAAATGGATGGTTTTGGTTAAGCGATGGATGTGGATGGCGGATAAATCGTCAACCATGACACAATGTGGATGGATGATAGATGGATCTAGATACGCTCGGCAGTGCATATTGCTTGCTTGTAGAATGCTAGCTGGTTCTGTTCTGTCGCAAGTTTTGGTCTTGATGCTGTTGTGATTGCTTGTGTCATGTTGATGTTTCTACATGAAGTTGAATTGGGAGTGCCTATTCTAGTCTATGCTGGTATACTTGTACATCTATGTCTTAAGGTATCACGACCCCACATGAGCGGATATGCCATCCCATTCATCCCCTTCCGAAACGCCACTAACTCCATTCACATGCATGCATCATCTATCTTCATAACCCACAACCCGCTATACATCCTTCGCCTGTCCTGCCCGTATGTCAAGGCAAAGCCCTCATAACTCCCTCAAATGCCACTAACGCCATTGCATTCGCCGGAAACGCCCTCAAAAAGCACGGCAAGAAACCGCGCCAATACCCTCTGATCCCGTTCTCCCTATACACAGTGACTGCCGCCTGTCTCCAACTATGAAACTTCCTCTCCCCATCCCCTAACCCGCCACCCAGCGCATCCGTCATAATCCTCTGCTTCACCACATCACTCGGATAACTCGTGATCCAGAAGACCTGCGCACTCAGTCCTCCGGCCCAGAAATTGATTGCCGGCGAACTTAAGTTAGTCTTCTCAGTCAAGAGTTTAGTGAAGATATCGTATGAGCCCCACCAGAAGAAGAAGAAGCTGCGGAAGATAAGAGTGGCAGAAAGGCCGTGGTATATTCCTAGGATCCCATGGTACCAGTAGATTTTACGGAAGCAGTCGATGGGGCCGCGGTACAATCTTTCGCTCCTTTTCGAGGCATATTGGATTTGCAGGCGTGCTTTGATGTGTTCTACTGGCGCGGCTATGAAGGAGACGGTTGCGCCAGCCATGACGCCTGCTACGGCATGCCCAAGGGTAGGCAGTTTGTGGTTCTCGGGGATGGAGGCGAAGGAGGAGGGTGAGTCGTACATGGGGTTGGGGTTGAAGAGGGTGCGGTGTAGGAATTGCCGGTAGAAGGTGAGGGAGCCGAGCATTATGCTGTCCATGAACATCCACTTGCGAAGAAGGTTAGCTTGTGTTTCTTGGCATGTGTCGAGTATGCGGATATAGAAGAGTGAATGTTGCCGTTTTGGGAAACGTTGCAGCAATTGGAGCAAAGCCAAGACATGGCAGTCATTTGGGAGATTATAGAGAAACAGAGGGTAGCACTGACTCCTACGAGCGGAGGCGTAGCCCCCTTATATAAACCTGCTACACCCTCCTTGCGGATGGTCTGGAGGAGGCATTGTAGCGGCCCAGCGAAGCGGGTTGTGTCACTGGTTTGAAGGCGAACTTTGATTGTGTCGAAGGGGTGGCCAACTATGTTACTAGTTAGCTAGATCAAAACCTTCTCCAAGTCTGCGAGAGCAGTTCAAGCTGTTGTGGTGCAATTCGAAGCTCTTGATATGAAGCCGCCATGTTAAGCTCCAAAATGCGGATAAGCGCGAAGACGCGTACCAGAAAGCTTCGCAATGCCAGAGAACACGCCCGCAACAAACCCCTTGTAGTTCTTCTGGCTCTCCTTCTTCTCACTCATCGTCCCCTTTTCATGATGGTATGTGGAGTTTAGAGAGAGTCATGGAGGATGACATTGGTGGAGGATTGGAAACGTTGATGCTCTGGCCAATCAGGTAGCCGCGGGATGGATGAACTAGCGGACGATTAAGAGTTCGCTTATGGTGCGACATCTCCCCCTTTGTGAACTTCATGGCAAAGTGAGGAACATGAGTCGAATCAATGCCTTTTTGATTCTGGCATTGAGCTTTCAATAATCAGCATTGATTTTGATCCTGCTTCAGCAAGATAACCATCACCATGCTCGCCTACGCCCCTACGTTCAGAAGAACGAGCAACCTGCCGACCTCGCCATCATGGTGGCTCTAGCATGTAAATTGAGTGTATTTTTTTGAGAGAGAATTAAGAACAGTATACCTGACTCTAGTTAAAGTACTACTTAGTCTCGAAGAAGGTACGAGTTGAGAGCCGACCCATTGAACGCAGAAGGCGTGGTTGGTAGGCGTCCGTCTACCTGACTTTCCATCTTACTTCTTCTCGAAATAATCTAGAAATTGAGTTGAAGAGCTACCCCTAGCAATCAGCCGCCCTTGAATCTGATATGCCATTAATTTATGGAATTGGAAAGTGACCGTATTTAAGTGCGAACTCACTGACTCCCTGCTTGAGAACTAGCGCATTTGTAGAACTGCGGCGTAGGTGACGCTCCATTGGAACTAATTTAAATTCTAGTTACCTAGACTTCAATATGAAGAGGCAATAAACTAAAGGTAAGCATGAAATTGAGAAACCTTGCATGGGACAAAAGCACAGAATCTGTGGTCTTTCCTAACTCTGAGAGAGCTAGGCTAACATAATTGCATATAACCTCTCGAATCCGCTCAGCGTTTCAATCGCAACCTCGAAATCCGAACACGTCACAAACTTCGGCGTCAATAACAAGTCTCGTTCTCTCTCAACTTTCATAAATCTTCAGGCATGTTTCTTGGTAAAGTAATCTGAATATCTTGCTGCTTACGCCTTCCGGAGCTGGGTGCATTGCCCTCCTTCCATATCAGCTCTCACTGGAAGATAACAGGCGCCATCCCCCAACTTCCTCTTCTACAAATTTTCTTCAACATCAACGCCTCATACTTTCTCAACACACCCACCTAGTTTTATCGATCTTACTTTACCTTCCTCCTTCTAGCATCTTCACACAGCAGACTTTTTTATTGCGAGTAACGAAAAGTTTCCTCCAGTCACGTTCTCCGACAACACAATCATATATTATTACCTTCTGATCTCGTTAATTTGCAATCTCTTCTCTATCACACCAATTCTCCTCGCCTTTCGAACGCTTCTCGCGTTGGGAAACGTCTGACATTAAAGCCCCACTTCACTTCTTATCGACATTCTCCCACCTCTCTTCTTAAAACTACTCTGGCACTTGTTTAGGCCCCCCTCGAACAACAAAATCTTAAATCATCTACTCTTCTTCCTTCGCCAATCATCAACCTCCAAACGCGACCCCACCTCAACTATTTACCCTTCTACAACCTCGTCAAGTCTCTTTCTACTTCATACCTCTCGGCTTCACAATCCCCGGATCGACTACTTCCCTTCGACTACCTCATCAAGTCTCAGACAGCCCGACACAACTATCGAGGTACGGAGCTTTTACCTCTGTCAGCATTCCCAAACACATTATCTTTGCACACTCATTAACACAGGTAGGTGTTTCATTGCGTCTCGAGACCAGCTTGTCCTCTGACACAAGCAATTTTGTCTCCAACTTCGCGAGATCTTTCCCTACCTCAGAACATCAACACCCCACACCTCTCGAACTCCCACATGCTCTTTATCCTTCATGTCCTCTGGCGCTACAGCTAATTGTATCAACACCAGCTGAGAGTTTTCTAGACTCACATCATTACCAGCAAGCCTCCTACCTCGGTTTTCGAGAGGTCTAACCTACGATCAACTCACTTCTTAGAGGTGGGGCCAGGGCAATCTAAGATCCTCTGATACCAAAGAATTTTTGATGGTCCTGTTTCAGCAGTCGATGACATCGTAATCGGGGACTCAACTTTGCAACCATGGATTCGGATGTCACTAACGATGTGGATATGGCTCAAACTGACTCAGATGTCCCCCAAAAGCCGACGACTACCACAATACAGCCTGAAGCATCCCATGAGCTGGCTGCGACCGAAGTTGAACAAGTAATAAAGATGGTGAACGTGATGCCCAAGGTGGAGAATCTTGTCAAGACCGAGCTCGGAGAAATCAAAGCAGAGACTGCGATGGCTGATGTCAAACTCGAAAGCCAGATCAAGCCAGATTCTGACGTCGAAACTAAATCCAATTTCAAGATCAGTCTGAGCAGTCAGCTGAAGGACTCTGCTATCTCCCTTCTACAATCCGTCTGGGTAAGCTTTCCCACCTCTGAATTGCAAGCGGTCTCTAATAGAAACCTCAAACAGGAGAAGGAGACCGATCTCGAGACTCGTGTGCTGAGAAAAGAAAAGGTTGTCTCCTTGGGTATAAACTACATCAAAGAACTTCTTACGTTAATGGCAAAGAATGAGGTTGCATTCCCAAAATGCAACGACTGGTTGGAGAAATGCGGTATGGCTAAAATTCTCAATTCTCTAGATATCTACATTCACTAATTGGTTCGATGCAGAGGAAATCAAAAAGGAAGCCGAGCTTCCACGATATCTCATCGGCGTGCTCGGACCGACTGGTAGTGGAAAGTCATCGCTGCTGAACGCCTTACTTGATGAAGAAAAGATTGTGCCGTGCAGCACATTCAGAGCCAGTACTGCGGTTGTGGTAGAGATGTCTTGGAATCCATCTGAGAATCCGGAAGAGGCCTATGCTGCGGAGATTTATGTTCTCACCAAAGATGAATGGATTGCCGTTATTGACATCCTTATTGACGAGATTAATACTCGACCGGAGAGAGAAAAGATTGGTGGTCAGTCAGAGAGTGCGGCCAGCATCGCATTTGGCAAAATTTCAGCAGCCTATCCAGGAATTACAGTCGATGCACTACGCGATATGACAGCAGAACAATTAGTAAAACACCGGAAGGAATTTGATAAATCCCTCTTTGGAACCACCATTAGAGCACAGAATTCTGCGCCTGAAAAATTCTCAGAAGCTGTCAATCGTTACATAGACAGCACCAACATATTCGAAGGAAACCAAGCTGCTCTTTGGCCTCTTATCAAGATGGTTAAAATATACCTCAGATCTCCGATTCTAGAGAAGGGCCTTGTCCTTGTGGATCTTCCTGGTACTGGAGACGCAAATGCCGGACGAGGCAACATCGCTCGCGGCTATCTAGAGAAGTTGAATAATATTTGGATTGTCGCAGACATTGTCCGCGCTATCGACAATCAAGTCGCGAAGGAGATGATGGGAGGGCATTTCAGGAAAGAACTCGCTAAGGATGACAAATACTGTGACGACTTTATCACCTTTATCATGACAAAGACGGATGTCATCACAGTTCATGAAGTTATTGACTCGCTGAAACTCCAGGGTAAAGAAGGTCCTCCAGTGAAAAGCATGCTCAACGAGAGAGACCGACTGCAAGAAGTTCGGGAAGACCTTGAGAAGCAAATTCGAGAGTACAATCATCCCAGAACCATACCTCAGAAGAGAAAGCATGAAGATGACTCTGTTGATGGCTCCAGTATCGATACGCCAGATGTTGGATCTCCATCCCTGAAAGAGCTTCGCCGCCAGCTCGTTCAGACTAAGAAAGATCAAACTGCAAACAGACTTGCTTTGAAGACTGCTTGCATCGAAGCACGAAATAAGCATATCCAAGGGCGTCTTCAAGTGGAGTTCGAGGAAGGATTTCTTGCAACAAGGCAGGAACTGAATGCCTTGGGCGAGAATATTGATCCATTGCCTGATCACACAAAAGGTAAAGTCGTTCTCTGATTGACCTTGCTCAAAAATTACTACGTTCCATAAATATTTTCAAGGCATGGATCTTACTGACTTACACAGGACCTTCCGAGAGCAATTTGAAGACTTTCTGTGTCTCCTCAAAAGGTTATCAGAAGCTTCAGGGCCGCTTCAAGATGGAGACTGGGTTGAAAGGCTTTCCTACTCTGCAACACACTCAGATACCCCAACTGCAGGAATTCGCTCAGCACTCGACCTTGCCTGACAGAGAAACCATGGCCGACAAAATTATCGACAAGCTCAAGGTGATGAATGCTGCTATTATTGATTGGGCAGAGGATGAGAACTCCAGACTGAAAATATCCGAGGCTCAGGAGGAGCAGCTAAAGAAGGAACTCCAGGCCGCAGCTGATAAAAACAAGGCAGTGAGTTACTTCTTTGCGAACATGTAGTGAGGTGCTAAAGTCTAACGATCTCAAGGCCTTTGTGTCGGAGAAGAATAAACTTTTGGCCGTATACAGAACAGCTTTCAAGACACGCTTAAATTCAGGGTTCCAGGATGCAATGCTGAAAGCCACAATCTGTGCAAGAAAGCTGTGCAAGCACTTATGCTCTGGCGTTATAGCTTGCATGACCTTTAGAGCTGTCTGCAAGAATCATGGGCATTATGAGCGTCGAAACAAAGATACCATTGATTGGAACGAGGATTTCGCGGACACATTCACTGACCATCTCGCGATAGTCTGGAGCAACTTTTTTAACGAGAAAGGTGGAGCCTTGATGCGATTCCACTATGCCTACGAGGAATTGGCAATCAAATCTTTGAGAGAGTTCTCTCGAACACTCAAAAATATTATCATTGCAGTCTATGGACCGTCTAACAACCCTATTGCACGAACACTTGCGAATATACCAGGTAGGGAAGAGTTGATCCATAAGGACTTTAAACAAGCACGGAAGCATTGGAAGGACAGGGCAGCAGCAATTCGAGCAGACATTGAACCTTTGATCATGGATGAGTTGGAAGAGAGATTCTATTACGATTGCGGTCAAGAATCTGGTATGTGCACCTAATATTTCTGCGGGTACGGTGGCTAATGGCCTTTTTAGGATCTGGGATGTTCAACCGAATGAAGCAGCGCCTTGAGAAAACCACCGACAACTCGCTATCAATGTATCAAGACATCTATAAAGAGACCGAAGGAAGCTTGATGAAGATGAAGGGATCTATGTTTGCAATGCTGCTCCGACACGCCCGCAGGCATCGTGACGAGATTCTGAAAGAGGCTATGGAGGCTGTCGCCAGAACAGCACGCCAACGAAATGATGGCATCGACCAAGGCTTGGCGTGGCTTCAGCTTCGGAGAGCAACTATGTCGACAATTGCTGAACTGGAGAAGCAATTGCACTCTGAGCTGAAGAATCCCAAGCCCCTTCTCTCGGCAATTCCTCTCGAGAAGCTAGTACTCCGCTCCCGCACAGACGTCAATGCTCAGGTCGAGGATGAAGAAGATGAGGACGAGGATGAGGACGTGGATTTGGATAATGCCGATATGGACAGCGATGGTGAGGATAATGACTGAGATTGAGCAAAAACACTTTATGATTCACGAGAATTGTTTTGGGAGTCATCTGGCGAAGATGCTCATGGATCATAGAACCAAAGGAGCCACTGGAATGACAGAGTTTGAGGGACCGAAGTCTGCACTTCTTTCCCAGTTCTTCGAAGACATGGATTCCAGTTTGCACATGAAAGGGGAGTCGGTGATAGGTACAGGCATTACTCTGGGAAACATCCTACAAAACTTGCAAATATCTTTTATGGCTTCTTCTTGGCAAGCTCTGGCTTGTGACTGCTTGATAGTTAGCCAGCAGAAGAATAAAATACCATCTCAATGCCATTCTTAGCCCGAAGTGAGCTCATGTGAACTCGTTATGTATCAAAACACAAAATTTATCGCCAATTAAGTATTCACCAGCTTAGCCATTCCAACTTTAGCGACGCTCGCTTAATTCAGGGGCTCGATAATTGGGACTGAAAGTGTAATACTTACTAGTGACATGAAGAGGGACAACATGGTCAAGCTCAGTCAAAAACTGCTGTTCAGACGAGAGCCGATTCCAACAACAATTTGGATCATGATCGCAAGCAAATATCGAGTTTCGCCATGATAAATTTTCACTAACACAGTCGTATGTTTGCGGGGAAGCACTGCAGCCGAGTGCTAAAGAGCGACGATTCCATTTTCGCGATATCCCATGTATTTTTGCTACAACACCTTTTGCAACTTAGAACTAGAATAAGTCTACGAATACTACCTTTATTTTAATTGTGAGATACTTTAAATAATCGCCTTACTTCATTTTACATTCTCTAAAAAACATTTTATAAG